>PVJS01011955.1:0-44733 GCA_004027185.1 Glis glis | reverse complement strand
GAGTTGGGCGGGGAGTGGAGGGAAACACACTATAGCACATGATGTACATACACAAACCTATAAGACTCAATCACTATCTGGAGCATGAAAGGGAGGGAAGGGGGAGGGAATAGGGTGGGATTGGAGGGAGGGCTAAATGTGCAATGTGTGCATGTATGATGTTCATACCCTGACATATATCAAAATGTATAATTATAATCTACAATGCACCAATAAATGAACATAAAAAGTTAAAAAAAAAAGATTAAGGGATCAAAGTCTGTATGTGGAGGGTGAGGTAGGATAGAAGAAATAGAAATATTAGGTAGAAGGCAGGCAAATTGGGAAGGAAAGGGAAACTATAATTTTAAAATCTAGAAACTTCATAATCCTTATCTTCACCCTGCAGGGTCTGTTCTCTTAGGTAGAAGCCTCAATAGGCCCACACCCTTAATCATAATGGCCCCTCTCCCCACCTGAGATTCCTGAGATGCTTAGTAAACAAAGGATCTGCAAGAAAGGTTGAGCTCAGGTGCCACCCAGCCACCACCCATGGATAGATGCTGGGAACCTGAGGATTCTGAGGAAATCCAGACTTCCACCCTGCTGTGTGCCCCTACCCACCCCTCACGGTGGTCTCCTATAAAATAAAAACCGTAAAAACCCCAAATGCCTCTCTCAGTCTTGAGGTGGCCCGTGTTCTTCCTTGATCGTGTATCCCCCACTTTCCTAAATAAACTTCTGTCTTTGTCTTTGGAAAAAAAGTATCACAAAGAAGGAAAAGTAATAATATAAAATATGCCTATTGATTATAGCAGTTAAGTTTTCCAAAACCCACTTTTATATCATACTGTCCGTTAAATTGGAAGGACACGGGCCACCTCGAGATTGAGAGAGGCATTTGGACTTCCACCATGCCCAGTGCAAACGTTTTAATATAGTCCCAAATCAAGAAAATCAAGTACCTGCAAGGATATTGAAGAATGTCATGAAATATCACGATAATTACATCTTATTAATATGAGATTATATAGAGATGAGGAAATCCCAACAAAATGAAGCTAAAGAAATGTCTCCTATTCTCATCAAAGGGTCTTCCAATGAAATGTTTGTGATGTTGATATTAAAGAGAGTAGGAAATGAAAGCAAGTGTGGGCTTGGGAAGTTAATGAAAGAGTTCATCATGTGTTCATTGAATGTGTTGCCCTCTGCATTCAAGGCTCCCAGCACATTAAATTTTACTTATGTTGAAGAAGCTTGTCCAAGTTACCAATGGTGCTGAATCTATGCCCCCACAGGAGTCAGCAAGAATCACGGCTATTGTGGAAAACCAACGCTAGCAAAATCCTAAGCAGTGGAACTAAAGTATAAAACAAAAAACAGTCTTTACAATATGTATTATTTGACAGCTCAGAAACATGCTACAGGATATTAAATCTCCAAAGAGGCAATTTAGAAGGAATCAAGGATTTCAGTAATTATGAAGACATCTCTACACTAAGATTATTATTTTTAGAAACTGCAATGTCGCCAGGCATGGTGGTGCACGCTTGTAATCCCAGTACTTGGGAGGCTGAGACAGGAGATCGCAAATAAAAAAAAAAGAAAGAAACTGCAATGTCATTTTTGCTTATTATTTTTAGCATGTCAATTTTTAATAACTGACATTTGAGTAAAAGTATGTGATAGGCATTTAATTGTATTTTGTTTTAAATTGTTACTTAGTTCATATAATGTTTCAACATCCATTTTATTTATTTTTACAAATTTTTATTATCATCATGACTTAATTATTTCAGTTTCTTATATGTCTTACTATTTGTTATGAGATATCCTTTATCATTATCCTTTTTATTATTTAAATATATTAATTACATTTATGTATAATTGTTATATTATTGTTGAATTCCCAACAAAAAAAGAAAAGAAAATTCACTTTTTAGAGATTCAGTTTGATTCTGCTAAGTTTTTAGATGAGTATTAATTGAGCAGACTGTGTTTTTTTTTTTTTGCGGAACTGGGGATTGAACCCAGGAGCATTCTACCTCCGAGCTCCACCCCCAGCCCTATTTTTTATTCTTTATTTTGAAACAGGGTCTCACTTAAGTTGTGGAGGACCTCATTAAGTAGCTGAGGCTGGCCACGAACCAGGATCCTCCTGTCTCCGCCTCCCAAGTACTGGGATTACAAGCGTGCGCCACCACGCCTGGCTGAGCAGACTAGACTGTATTAATATTTGATATTTGCTGTAGTTTGGATCTCAAATTTCCCCTTAAGGTCCATGTATTAAAAGCTCGGTCCACAGCCTATATTGCAATTGGAAAATGGTGGAACCTTTAAGAGGGGGCCTAGTAGAAGGATGTTAGGGGTTGTGGGATGCCAGTCTCTTGCTCTTTCTTTTTCATACTTGGTCATAAGGTAAATAGGCCTACACTGTGATATTCTGTGCCACCTCAGGCTCAAAGCACTAGGACCAGCCTTGGATTGAAACTTCTAAACTGTTAACCAAAATAATCCTTTCCTCTTTTTTAACTTGACTTATTTCAGGTATTTGCTACGGTAAATGAAAGCTGATTAGTACAATATTCTAAATCAGTAATATGTTTTCTCTCTACTCAAATGTTCATGTATGCCTTCACTAAAATGTTCTATGTTCATTAAGTATATACTAATTATGTTTTATGGTTATTTCTATTAATTAAATATCTACTTCTGCTATTTTGCATTGCATATTTTTCTAGTATATCCAAATAGTGCTATATAAACACATGCATATCTTAGGAACTGTGACAGAATTTAATAAAAACAGCATATAGGAAAGATTCTTTTTGGGCCAGGCATGGTGGTGCACGATTGTAATCCCAGTACTTTGGGAGGCAGACACCAGAGGATCCAGGTTCGCGGCCAGCCTCAGCTCTCTTTCTCTCTCTCCCTGTCTCTCTCTCTCTCTGTACTTAGTGAGGCCCTCTGCAACTTCGTGAGACCTGGTTTCAAAATAAGGTATAAAAAAATAGGGCCGGGGGTGTAGCGCAGAGGTAGAATGCCCCTGGGTTCAATCCCTGGTATTGCAAAAAAAAAAAAAAAAGATTCTTTTTCTTCTTTTGGGGTTTCTAGATTTCATCATATTATTTACAAATGTTTATAATTACATTTCCTCTTTTTCAATTTCTATGTTTCTCTCCTTTTTTGTCTTGTAAGAATTTGGAGTGTCCTTGCCCAACATCATACCTATACAGTATAATGTTTTTCAGATTTTCTATGGTTCAATGAACTAAAATCTGATAATAACTATGGATCTTCCCCCTAAGAAATACCCATACATATTGGAGCTTATGGTCTCTATTAAACCAATATTAAGAAGCCTGCCTTAGAATTTCATTGGTAAAGATAATATTTGCTGTTAAGTTCATATGAGTACATCTTGATACATTTAATAAATAACTTTGAAGTCTTTGTTTACTGAGCAAAATTTATAACAGGAATATAGTCTTCTATAAAATGATATTTTTGGTATTTGCTGAGATTATAACATTTTCTTTATTAATTGCATAAATATGATAAGTATTATTATTTGCCATTCAGAACAGATCTTTATATATTCCCTAAATAAAGCATACATAATCATGACATATTAGTTTTTACTATATTGCTGGATCCATTATGCTACTATACTTTTTAAGATTTTCAGAGTTGTCAGGTTTAGATAGCAGATTTACTATAGATCAATAAAATATTTAGTGGTTTTCTCTTGTATTTTCTTTTTCTTTCTTATATATTAGATATAAAGTGGACTTTTTTAAAAACATGGTAGAACTTTTCCACTAAGCCATTTGTGTCCAGCCTATCTCATTGGAAAGGATCAAATAATTCTTTGATATTTTTATAATTTCTGACATGTTTATAAATTATTTCACGTGTCTTCTTGAATCAATATTCATAATATAAATCTAGCAGGCCACCATCTCTAATGTGGTCCTAGCCCTGAGGGTTGTGATCTGCACTGTAACCGCTAGATCCTTCTTTGTTTAGTCAGCCGTGTTCAGAAGTCCTCACCTGCAGTCCTTGCACGATCAAGATGATGTTAGAGATACCGTAGGAAAGACTCTGTACTTACCAGTAGTCTATTTTTCTTTCACTTGTCTCATTTGTGACAATTCCTCAGGAAGAGAATCCATTTTCAGCAAGGATGTGCTGCTTTTCTACTGTCCAGTAAGAGAATTTTGACTATTATAGAGGTTGGTTTATTGTAGGAAGATACCGAGAAAACACTGATGCAAATCAGACTTTGAGAACCATCTTTATTCATTAGTCTTTCAATATGCTATTTTTAAATGAAAAGCAATCCAATTCCAGCTTTATATAATTCCTCCTAATTGTGTCATGGCATGCATGTCTCATATTTCTTAGAGAAAAAGAAATTAACTACTTTAAAAATAAATAAATACATGTGAGCTGGCTTATATATTAGCAAAATATTACAAGAGATAAAACTATATGCTAAGGATATCAGAAAGCAGAAACTGATGTGAAATCAGTAGATAGGTGTGAGTTTTATGTAGACTTTTTCCTTGTAATGGAATGCACTATGGGATCATGTGATGGGGATGGGCTCATCTATCTCTGGCATTGTTTTGCTCCTGGAAATTCTCTCCATTCTCTGAAACTTCTTCCAAAGTCTTTTCTTACATTAACTCATTATGTAATGAAAAGACAAATAATACCTTTATAGTCAGATATTACAACTTTACTCTTAGGTGCTGTGGTTTGGATGATGGGTCACATACTTTCGTTTTGCAGCTTCTGAAGTGATCGAACTGGCATTAGTTGTAAAAACTGCTCTTGGGAAAAATATCACCAAATCTATTTCATATTGCATACTTATGTGTCTTTTTCTTGAATTAAAGGTAATTTTCCGCTATTTTTCAATGTGCTTCTCTGACCATTTGGTGTCCTTTTTCATTTCTTACTCATTTTTGATCATCAACTGGCAGGACCTTGCTATGTTAATGGTGGTGAGGTTTTCTTTTAATCATTTTTTATTATTTCTGTGTGTAGGTGTATAAATGTGTATGTGCAAGAGGGAAAAATCTGGGGACTTTTCTTTCTTTTAATTTTCCAAGAAATATGAACATCAGTGGGGATGGTAGTGTATATTCCATGCCTTCATCTTGTCAGCAGTATATTATATGCATCCTTTACACTGAAATTTTAATGTTTAAGTGAGTTTTTTATTAGGATGAGGCCTCAGAGTTTCTAATTCAGATGTCAGAGGTTGGCGGCAATATCAATAAGAAGCCATCAGCAGGGCCCTTACTCCTAATTCTCATCCTGACATGTTACAAAAATAAGCATGATAATTTTATAGCCCTTTTTTCTGCCTAAAATGTAACTACATTAATCTGAAAGACAGCTGATTTTTCAAGGTCAAAAGTGCTTAGTTACAAATTGATGAGCTATTATGCGTGTCTGTGGTTTTCTTGATGGCACTGTATTAATAATATGCGTGCAGAGCAGGCCATAAAAATTCCATTTAAAGGTATTAAGGCATACTGGGACATTTAATCAGGTTAAAATTCCTGTCAGTTGGCTCCAGGCACGATGTTGTTCAGTCAGTGATTAACAAAGTGTGTGGAATATAAAGATGCAGAGCTATTACATGAGTTCAGATTTCACTGAAATGACCTTTTTTTGT
The DNA here is from genome assembly GCA_004027185.1 of Glis glis. Taxonomy (NCBI): domain Eukaryota; kingdom Metazoa; phylum Chordata; class Mammalia; order Rodentia; family Gliridae; genus Glis; species Glis glis. Next base: position 39,062 of record PVJS01011955.1, on the reverse strand, counting down.
TTTCTGCATCTAGCAAATGATTCAACTAAAATGCATTACTGTGGTATTCATTGTTTTAAATAGCTCCTACTGTCTCCCAGCCTGGATTGTTTTGATTAGAAAATCGAGAGATAATATACTTGTAAAGGTGCTGACATTCTTTCCAAGTATGAAAAAAGCACTCAGTGATGAAATGTTTTTAAAATATGAATCACATTGTAAGCCTTCTTTTGTGATTTATAAAAGCTATCTCACCAGGTGTGCACTCTTCTCTTAGAAAACCAGGAAAGATGAAAGGAGAGAGAGCTGTGGAAAGAATTCTTCTGATAGCCTCTTACAGTATATCTTGCAAGTTCAAGAGGAATGCTATTTAAGATAGGGAATATAATGCAAGAGAATTGAGAATTAGTCTGCACAGCTTGTGCATATTATAAAAACAAAGTCACATTTTTTTCAGATAAAGAATGAGCATTCCTAGCCTATGAAAATCTTTTTTCTAGTAGTAGAAAAGGCATAAAATTATAGATGAACAAGCTTCTTGTTACATTTATGTAACAAGAAATGCCCAAACATTCAACTGGCAGTTAAAAAGCTATATAAAAATTATCCATCTATTTTTAAAATTTTTAATTAATTAATTTTGTAGAACTGCAGATTGAACTCAGGGGTACTCCACCACTGAGCTACATCCCCAACCCTTTTATATTTTTTATTTTGAAATAAGGTCTTCCTAAGTTACCCGGGGTGGCCTTGAATTTGCCATACTCCTGCCTCAACCTCCTGAGTAGCTAGGATTACAGGCATGTCCCACCATGCCCAATACAGAGATATTTTAATTGTGTAAAGTTCGCTAATATTCATATTTGTCTTTAATGCACATGTTTATATCTGTATGAAAGTAAAAATAGTTTGGTAAGTACTAATTTACACAGATTCCTTAAAAAAGGATGTTTTAATAAGCTGAATTACCTTGTCCTTATATTTGAGGAGAATGCAGATATATTTCAGAGAAACAAATAGCAGTATTTACCACCCCTTAAAAAAACTCAAGGTCTCTTTAGTACAATATCACATACTGATGTTTTTTATTTAATGTATTTATTTTCATTTAGTAGTTTTAGGTTCAAAAAAGTGAACCAAAAATGCCATATCCTCCCACCCACAGTTTCTCCTATTAACATTTTGCATTTGTATGGTACATTTGTTAAAGTTAATGAAGCAATATTAATAAATATTAACTAAAGTCTATATTTTTTATTAAAGTTCATTCTGAGTAATATATTCCAAGAGTTTTACCAAGTTAATTCTATCACGTATCCACCACAGTATTATCATACAAAATGGTTCCATCATCCTAAAAATATCATGTGCTCCACCTGTTCATCTATTTCCCACCACTACTTCCCAACCTCTGGAAACCTCTTACCTTTTTACTCACTAGTGGTTTTTTTTTTTTTTCAAAATGTCATATACTTAGACACATATTTTAAGAAGCTCTATCAGACTGGCTTCTTTCACCTAACAGTATGTATTTAAGGATCTTTCGTGTCTTTTTGTGATTGGATACCTCATTTATTTTTATGGCCAAATTTTCTTTTTCTCTTGTATGGATGTGTACCACAGTACATTTATCCATAGACCTAGTGAAAGGCCAGATTGGTTGCCTCCAAGTTTGGGGAATTATGAATACAACTGTTTATAAACATTCATGTGCTAGTTTTTGTGTGTGCATTAGTTTTTAACTAATTTGTTTAAATACCAAGCAGCATGATTGTTGGATTGTTTAGTTTTTTTTTTAGACCCTTGAGAATAACACATTCTGTGTATGTATGTGATGCTGAGGATTGAACCCAAGGATGCTCTTCCACCAAGTTATATCACAAGTCCTTCTTAGTTTTTACTATGACACAGCATCTCCCTAAATTGCTGAGGTTGGTCTTGAACTTGTGATCCTACTCTCTCAACCTCACAAGTATTGGGATTACAGGCATAGGCCAATATTTCCTGGCAAGAAAAACAAATTTTTGGTTAAAAAATTTCACTGCCAACTTAAAGAAAATATAATTTTAAAATTAAACGAGTTCAGTTTTAAAGTTGGATGAGTTCAGACTGATTAAACAATTTTCAAATCAGAAGAAATTTAGATTTTCAAATTAACTAAAATTCCTATAAAATGTCTATTTTTTATCATAACTAAAGGATGTGGTCTTGTTTAAGATTATTTCTTTCTGGATAGCAGAATAGAGGAAGGCAGCATGTTTTGGTTGCTCTAAGACTCAGAACTCACCCAGACAGAAGATTGCTTCTTAGCAAGAGAAGAGGAGCAATCAGAACTCAGCAGAAGAAAGACAGCAGAAATGTGATTGAATTAGAGGCAGCACAGTGGACAGAAGACTGAAAAGAGCTCCACTCATCTCATCTAATGAGCCAAGAGCTCAAGCTGGAGACATCTTGGGGAGCCCGCACTGGAGCTTCAGGCTGCTAGAATCTGGAAACTCTCAGAGACAACTCCAGCAAAGAAGAAGCTAAATCTCATTGAGCCAGAGATTGCAGAGAACCAATAGGAAAAATCAATCCCATTCTTCTCTCCACTTGCAAATACCTTAAGACCCTCAATCTCCAGACCACCCATCCAAATTGCCCAGTGAATTCCTGCAACTGCAGCTGTACTCCTCTGGACCAAGAAACTACAGACCTTTCCTGCAGGGACCCCAGTGGCTCCTTGATGAACATAAATGCAAAATTTCTAAATAAAATATTAGCGATATGTATTCAAAACCAGATAAAGAAAATTGTAAACCATGACCAAGTTGGATTCATTCCACGGATCCAAGGCTGGTTCAACATATGTAAATCAATACATGTCACTCACCACATAAATAGAACTAAGGACAAAAACCATATGATCATCTCAATAGATGCTGTTAAAACATTTGACAAAATACAACACCCATTCATGTTAAAAATACAGCAGAAAATCTGAATAGAAAGTACTTATCTCAACATCATAAAGGCAATCTACAATAAACTCAAAGTCAACATCATACTGAATGGGGAAAAACTGCAAGAATTCCAATTAAAATCATAAACTCAGAACTCAGCAGAAGAAACACAGCCAAAATGTTGTTGAATTAAAGGCAGCACAGTGGGCAGAGGACTGAGACAAGGATGCCCACTATCACCATTCCTTCTCAATATAGTACTCAAGACTCTAGCCAGAGTGATAAGAGAAGGAAATCAAAGGAATACAAATAGGAAAAGAAGAACTGAAATTATCTTTATTTGCAGATGACATGATCCTATACTTAGAAGACCCAAAAAATTCAACCAAAAGATTTCTATAGATGATTAACAAATTCAGCAAAGCTGCAGGATACAAAAATAAATCTATAAAAATCAGTAGCTGTTCTATGGCCAACCATGAATTCACTGAAAAAGAAATCTATAGAAAAATTCCACTCATTATAACCTCAAAAGCAACAAAATACCTAGGAATAAATCTAACCAAGAGGTTAAAGACCTTTACAATGAAAATTATAAAACACTTAAGAAAGAAATTGAAGATCTTAGAAAATAGTGCCAGTTCCTATTAAAATACCAATTTCATTCTTCACCAAGCCAGAAAAAAATCAGTCCTAAATTTCATATGGAAAAACAAAAGACCCAGAATAGACAAAGCATTCTCACCAATAGGAACCATACAGGAGGCATCACAATAGCTGACTTCAAATTATACTACAGAGCTACAGAAATAAAAACAGTATGGTATTGGCACAAAAGTAGCCTTCAGAATGGGAGAACATCTTTGCTAGCTACTCCTCTGATAGAGGACTAATGACTAGAATATACAAAGAACTTAAAAGACTTGACAATAAAAACAATCAAATAACCCAATCAAGAAATGGGCAATTCAATTAAATAGACACTTCACAAAAGAAAAAACACTAATGCCCAATAAATATACAAAAAATTATCAATGTAATTAGCAATCAGGGAATGCAAATAAAAAGTACACTGAAATTCCATCTAACCCAATTAGAATGGAAATCATCAAGAACTGAGGGAATTGGAAGGGGGGTGGAGGGAAACACACCAAAGCGCATGATGTATATATACAAACTTATAAGACTCAATCATTATGCAGAGCACTAAAGGCAGGGAACGGGGAGGGAATAGGGTGAGATTTGAGGGAGGGCTAAACGAGCAATGTGTGCGTGTATGATTCTCCTAACCTGACACTTATCAAATGTATAATTACAATGCACCAATAAATCAATATTAAAAAAAAACAACAAGCCGGGCGTGGTGGTGCACGCTTGTAATCCCAGTACTTTGGGAGGCGGAGACCGGAGGATCCGTGTTCGCGGCCAGCCTCAGCTCTCTCTCTTTCTCCCTGTCTCTCTCTCTTTCTCTACCTAGTGAGGCCCTCCGCAACTTCGTGAGACCCGGTTTCAAAATAAAGTATAAAAAAATAGGGCCGGGGGTGTAGCGCGGAGGTAGAACGCCCCTGGGTTCAATCCCCAGCACCGCAAAAAAAAAAAAAAAAAAGTTACTTTCTACAGACATAAAAGTGTTGACTACAAGACTTTAACAGTGCTGGTGAGGATGTGGGGAAATAGAAACTCTTCTACACTGTTGGTGGGATTACAAATTAGTGCAGCCACTATGAAGATCAGTGTGGAGATTACTCATAAAACTGGAAATAGATCCACCATATGATCCAGCTGTACCACTCCTGGGTATCTTTCCAAAGAGACTGAAATCAGAGTATTATAGTGATACAAACATATCAATGTTAATAGCAGCACACACAGTTCAAAATAGCCAAATTATGGAACCAAACTAGGTGTCCAAAAACAGATGAATGTATTACAAAATGATGAGATACACACAATGGAATTCTACTCAGCAATAAAGAACAAAATTATGCCATTTACAGGAAAATGGATGGATCTGGAGATCATTATATTAAGTGAGATTAATCAGTCACAGAAAGTAAAAGGACATATGTTTTCTATCATATGTACAAGCTAGGGAATAATCTGGATAAAGAGGGACTTTAGATAAAGGAGGAGAAACTCCAGTGGAGCAAGGGAGGTCATCTATGGGAGGGTGGTGCGGGATGGGGAGAGGGAGTGTTAATGAAGAAAACACTCCCTTTACATTAGGTACATATGTGAGAATACTAATGCCAATCTCAATATCATGTATGGGGAAGGGGAGGGAGTAAGGAGGGAGTGGGGTAGAGGGAGCTCACAAGTGCTGTGTGCATATATGTCACTATTACTCTGAACTACGTTATGATGTGAGACTACAGTACACCAATAAAAGTATATAAAAACAAACAAAATATCTAGACCATAATGCACTCTTCTTTATTCAATCACTACATAAAAATTGTAGGATAAAGCCTTACTCATATTTTTTAAAAAGGGATTATTTTTTTCTGTAAAAGCCCATGCTTTGTTTCTGTTTTGGTTTTGTTCTTATTTTTGGTACTGTCTATTGAACCCAGGGGCATTCAAGCTCTGAGTTATACCCCTAGCTTTTTAATTTTTGCTTTTTTGTAGTATGATCTCACTAGGTTGCTGAGGAGGGGCTTCGCTAAATTGCTGAGGCTTGCCTTGAACCTGCAATCCTCCTTTCTCATCCTCCCAAGTACCTGGATTACAGGTATGTGCCACCATGCCAACCTTATGCTTTATGTTGTTTAAAACAATAAGCAATATTTAAAGCCTCCAAATTCAAATAAAAATTCCTCACTTAATCAAAGTTTCACATCTTTAATAAAGTTTCTTTCAATAAACTATAGTTAGCAAGCATGGGTTATTTGGAGATAAGTGCATTTTGCCAGAATTAGGCCTGAAGTGTGATTTTAACAATGAGAATACAGAAATAGAGATAGTAAATAGACTTTTAAACATGGAGTAGGTAGAATAATCAGAACATGTCTTTATTTTCTTCCTCCTTCTTTCCTTCCTTCCATAAATGTTCTACCATATGCAGGATACTGTGCCACATAACAGTACAAAGATGAATAGGAAATAGTTACTATTCTTGAAGATCTCCAAGTACAAAAGGAATAGAAACAGGCAGAAGTGTCTATCTTGTGTGTTAAAAATAGAGTGGTATTCTGAATCAGCTTTGTAATAGTACACAGGAAGGCCATGTGCTTTCCTGTGGGGGAATAGGAGAAGATTTGAGAGAAGGCAAACTCTGAGCTGAGTCTTTAGAAAAGGTAGAACAGAAACAGGGGAAAATGCATTCCAAGCAGAGGAGGAGAGCATGCAAAAGCACCTTAGAGTTTGTGGTCACTGGAGGAATAGTGGATATGTATTGATAGCTAAAATGAGAGATTCTGGGATGGAGAGTTGAATTTAGAGTTGGAAATGGAGATTGGGACTAGACTTTGATGAACTCACAGTTTAATTTATTACTGGAATTACAAGGAGATTCACAGGTGTTATATAGCAGGTGACTGATTCTATAGCAGGTGACTGATTCTATAGCAGGTGACTGAGGCAATCACAATTGCTTTAGGAACACAAATCTAGGAGCTATTTGGAAGATGCCTGTCATAGAGGGGGGGTGGATATTAGAGAACAATCAGAAGACAATTGGGGGATCCAGGAAAGAAAATAAAGAAGCCTTACATCAAGTCAGTGCGTGTGCAGAACAGAGAAGAGACCAGGTTTTGACAAAAATGAATAAAAAACTGAGTGATTGGATAGATTAAATTTAGATCTTATTTAACCTGGAATTATTATTATGCAAAGGTGTTAATATTCTCCATTAACCTAAACTTAAAGTTTTATTACATTTAAAAGCTCAAATTATAAAATGTGAAATTCAGCATAATATTCAGATAGAATGCTTTTTATATAATTTACTTATGACTGCCTGCATTAAAGATAAAATTTTTCCAAACATAAGAAAATAAAACCATTTTATGGCCTTGCTAATAAAGATAATATGATCTACATACACTGATTGCTTCTTCAATATGAAAAACTGTCTAAGCTCTTTCTGACAATTATTATACCTGTGTTCATGTAAAGACAGCAAGGCTCAAAGAAGGTATGTATTTGATTACTGAGGATCATTCTTTAGATTAGGGGTTTCAAATGCAGGTCTAACTGCTCCTACACTTAGGTTTCCCTTCACATGTTTTTGTGGATTGAAAGTGTTTTTGATAATAATAATGGCTTGGTTTTTAAGCACGGCTTTATGTATTTAGCTGATTATTTTTTGTTATCCAGCCATGCCTTGCCTTCATTGGCCTTAAACATAACATCTTCCTTGATGTCCCAATTAGTAATGACTGAAAGGTCTTTGTTGCTTTAACTTTGGCATTACATTTCCTTAATGCAGAAGTAAAAATTGTTTGCCTACCTTCACCCATAGCTGTTAGACAGAAAAACTCACTTCTAAAAGCCACATTACAGCATGTTTAGTTTGATTTCAGAAAATGGCACCCAACTAATCATTTTCTCTAGTCATGACAGAAAACTATGGTAATATATACCAAATGCATGGTTTCAATATCAATGTTAGAATTTTTGATGAGAAAAAAAATACCTCTACTATTCATTATCTTGGACAACTTTTGTATGCTCAGTAAAATGACTTTGTTCTTACATTTAGTGAAGAAATAAGGCCTTTCCTTTCCCAAATTTGTTCCATTGACAAATATTATATGTGTTGTCAAAATCCAACCACTTATTTAGTGACATTTTTACTTTAAACTATCCCTGTTTTCAGTCTCTGATAGAATTTTAAGACATATTTTTTGAGTATAATAGGTCAACAGTTTATGAAAAGAACAAAAAAGTACTTTGTGCAATTTATTTAAAAGCTGTGCAGAAAATGTCATGGTAAAGTTTATACACTTGTATTGCTCAGGAAAATGCAATTTTGACTTATATAATAAGGCTTTTCAGCAACTGAACAATCATGCTAAATGTCATTAATTCCTTTTACATAATTTAAAGATGGCTTGATGTCTTTCATTGATAGTGACAATTGGTATAAATAATTCTAAAATGTATTTATAAGTGCTTTAATTAAAAACATAGGGCAGTATAGTGATGAGTAGTGTGACTGATTTCATGGGATGTCATTTTGTATTAATTAGAATTTATTTCAAACAACTTTAGTGAGAAACTATAGACTCCTAACTGCATTCTTCTTTTTCTTTTCTTCCCACATAAATATTTAATATTTTTGTCACTGCACCATCCATTAGATTAACATCTCTAGAAAAGGGCCTCTCTGATGCATCCCAGTGGTAAAGGAGCTTGAGGTCATATAGTTTCAAATAGCTAGTTGCTTAAAGCAGCCAAAGAGTACAGGAGGAATAGATTAACTGACCTCTTGGAACATTCCGTATCCTTTCCAAACACCATGTAAAGTTTATTAAAAAGAGCATCTTTAGCCAGGCATGGTGGCACCCACCTGCAATCCCAGAATTTGGGAGGCTGAGGCAGGAGGATTGCAGGTTCAAGGCCAGACTCATCAATTTAGTGAGGCCCTTAGCAACTTAATGAGACCCTGTTCCAAAATAAAAAAAAATGAAAAAGGGCTCAGGGTATAGCTCAGAGGTAGAAGCAATGGGGTTCTATCCCCATTCCCACACACAAAAAACAGGGTATTCTTTATGTGTAGACAATAGCAGGAAGGAAATATTCAATTTCAAGTCTGGCTATCCCATAATTACATTTTTCCATTTCAACTTATGACTATCCTATGATTATATTTTTCAGTATATATCTTACAATTTATCTTATAACTTATTAAACATTATTGCAGGCAGACAATAATTTTGGTCACTCAATCAACTACTCTAGCAACCTGAAGTAAGTAGTTTCTTAAATTACAATGAGAGTTGGCTAAAAATCTATTCTCTTTTCTCCGATGACATATGGCTATCTATGATTGCTTTAAAATAAAGGTTCACATTTAGCACTATCACATAGAAGCACCCTGTAAAAGCTCATAAAATATCAGTGTCGAGAGAAGATAGAATTGGAATAGAATCAATGAGCCAGCAAATCTGAACTCTTGTTCTCAGAAGACCAGAAAGCCCATGAAGAGCCACAGTGCAGGCTCCAAAGTGGGATGACTAGGTGGCATTTGGTGAAACTGTGGCACTCACCATCTTGAATGGAGCAGCTGTAAATAGATTTAAATAGAATTCACAGAGCTCTTATTAATTCTAAGACTGTTTTCCAACTAAGGCATTTCAGAGTCTGCTCTTCCAAAAAAGTATTACTTTTACAACATATTAAAGATCCCAAACATTGTTATTTTCCATCATGTTAGGTTGCATAAGAACTTTTTGTATTTTAGTTGCCATTTTGATGTTATGTTTTGGGGATTCTTTTTTGTGTTTTCAGTTCCTTGAAAAGTACATGTTTTTAAACCTCTTCAAAACCTCTTTCTCCCAGAACATCCTTAGGTTGAAGTGAATGGAAGTTGATAATATATCAACAAATTAATAGATGACTAAGAGTAGAGTAAAAAATAGGACACAAACCTGCTAACACCTAAGGACATAAACATTATAGGACAAACATTGAGGAAGCTAGACATCGAGTGTACAGACTGGTTGGGTTCTAGGTTCTGGTCTCTTGTATTATAGGGTGGTGAACCCTCAGGGAGCTGGGGGTCAACATACAAATGTGAAAGTAGAGCTGTATAGAGGGATTTTACTGTAAGTCTTGAAGCCAGATAGACTTTTATACTGTCCACATTGAATGAGGAACTAGGGAGTGGAGCGAGTTTGGAAGGAAATGAAACAATATGTTAGCACAGTTAAAGACTTCTTAGTAATCTGAAGCAGTCGTAAGAAATATGAACTCACTTGGAAAGCATGTTCTCTGTAAAATTTATATGCTCAGCAAATTTAGGGCCTACTTAAATTGTCATTAGTGGCGATAATAGTTTGCATAAATAAAGTTCAAGTATAATATCCTTTACTATCAAAACTTTAGTTCTCTTCCTTGATTGACTTTTTTCGATTCTTATTATAATAGTTTTTACTTTTCTAATCAGTTTTATAAGGGTTTTTTTTTGCCTGCTTCAAGATATTATCATACTCTAAATTTATGCATGGTAGCAAGAGATTTTACCCTTAAAAATTTTAAAACAAGAGGCTCTAAACATATCAGTATGACTTGCATGTCTTTCTCAACAAAGTATATGGATTTCTTCATTATATTTTTTGCGTGTAAGAAGAATCTCAAGGTCTGAAAGAAATAGCAAATTTTTCTGAGTGAAATAGACCTCACAAAATATCAATTTATCTGTTTTATCATGAAAATATAGAAATCATTTACTAATAATTACTTATTAAACACATAAAGTATTAAGTAGGCATATAGGTAATGACTAAAAGATAATAACCCTTATCATTGTAGCTTTAGTTGACAAATATCCAAAATTTCATAACATTAACAAAAAACCCATGATATACATTACAAAGAAAATCAAAGAAGATAAATTTCTGATGTAAATGGCAATATTAAAAGACCAACAGAAAGTTAATAAACAGAGAATTTCATTTTATTCTATCTTCTTTATACAAACTACTTATGGCATTATTTCTGAAGGAATATATTCCTTTTTGAACAAGAGGTCATATTTCAAATTTGTGCCAATAAACTGTAGTTTTCCAAGAAATATAGACACATAATCCAGTTCACATAATACAAGCTATATGATACATGAATTTAAGTGTTGCATTAACAAAGATGACAAAATATAGACAGATAGAAGTATGTATCTCCTACAGGGGGACAATAATTAAAAATCATGTCCCTTTATTGATCGTCTCAAATTCACATTTGATTCTAACTTTTCTTGTTCCTCTGTCTTTTACTAAGAACTTATTTTGGCGAGGGGAATATGCTAAGGATGTTAGTCTTCATTGATTGTTTCTGCAGCAAATAGAAAAGATAGAATGTTGGACTTGCTATTTGAAATGTGATTGAGCTTCCAGAACTTTATGAATTTCTGCATGATGACCTTGAATGAAATATACATGCCAATACTTATGAAAACTGGTCTTAAAATCATCTAAATGTCTCTGATGCTTCTGGTAATGCAGAGTAATACTGGGAAACACATTTGGTAACCAAAATTAATTATCATAAATTTAAAAGGTGACTAAAACAAAACATTTATTTGTGAGTTCAGTCCTTTTGTCTTTATCCATCTTGTGCACAGTATTTACCAATAAGGAAGTCATTACTAGACAGAGGCAACAGAGATGAAGTACAAAATTAACTGATACTTATAGCATTGCATACTATTTTTGAAAAAAATGAGAGAAAGTGTGCTGCACTGAAAAAATGGTTGCAAAACTACCTCTTTGCAATTGTCTTATTATTTAGAGAAAGGTTGGGTATACTCTAACAATTAGGAGAAAAGGCGACAAAAGGATACCAAAATGAAGAAGTCATCACTAATTTGTTAGCTGGTCCTCACAACATGGAGGCATTGGATTGGTGAGCTTCCTTAAAGAGTTTAAAATAATGTATTTTTTAAAGTAATAAAAATCACAAAAGGACAAAGTATTATCAATACACAGGTTATACTGGAATCATTTTAACTTAACATATTTAATTAGTATATTATAATCTATCCCTGTTTTTATAACTTTGTGTGTGTGACAATTTAAAAAAAGCCATGTGAATCATTAAATACAATAGGTGTTTATAGAGTGAGTGATAGTTAAAAATAGAAATAATACACAAAAATGAGATTGTATAAAACATGTTTTTTATAAAATATGTTTTAACAATATTTATTCTGCCTATCCAAGTACATGAGAATATTTCCATCTTCAAAGGTCCTTTTCAGTTTCTTTCTTCAATGTTGTATAGTTTTCATCATAGAGATCTTTTACCTTCTTGGTTAGATTTATTCATAAGTATTTTATTTTTAGGCTATTTTGAATGAAATTGCCTTTTCAGATTTCTCTTTCAGTGGATTTGTGGTTGGTGTATAGAAAGGCTATTGATCTTTGCAAGTTGATTTTGTATGTGGCTACTTTGCTGAATTTGTTTAACAGCTCAAGAAGTCTTCTGAGTTTTTATAGTCTTCTAAGTATAGGATCATGTCATCAGGAGATAATTTTACTTCTTTCTCTGCTTGTACTGCTGTAATTTTCTTCTCTTGCCTAATTGCTATGGCTAAGATTTCAAGAAATATATTGAATAAAATAGTAGGATCCTTGTCTTGATTCTGATTTTAGAGGATACACTTTAATTTATTTTTTCCCATTCAGTATTATGTTGGTTTGGGGTTTATCAGATATTTCCTTTATGATGTTGAGTTAAGTTCTTTTTACTCCTAATTTCTTCAATGTTTTTTTAACGTGAATGGGTGTTGTATTTTTCAAATGCTTTTTCTGTGTCTCTTGGGATGATCATGTGATTTTTGTTCTTGGTTCTTTTTATGTGATGAATTACATTTATTGGCTTGTGTATGTTGAACCAAACTTGCATCCTGGAATGAAGCCAATTTGGTCAGAGTGCATAATCTTTTGATGTGGTTTTGAATGTAAATTGCCAGTATTTTTATTAAAGTTTTTGCATCTATGTTCATTAAAGATATTGGCCTGTAATTTTCTTTCCTGGAAGCTCTATTCAGTTCTGGTATCAAGGTGATACTGGCTTTGTAGAATGAGTTTGGGTATATTCCATCTTTTATATTTCATGAAATAATTTGAGGATCATTGAACTTAGTTCCTCTTCAAAGAACTTACAGAATTCAGCTAGGAATCCATCTGGTCCTTTCTGAGATTTTCTTTTTTGGAAGGCTTTCTATTACTTCTTCAATCTCTTAGTTTGTTATCAATCTGTTGAGATATTCTAGAAAATGTGGTGTATACATACAATGGAATTTTACTCAGCCATAAAGAACAAAAATATGTCATTTACAGGAAAATGAATGGGACTAGAGAATATTAAGATAAGTGATATAAGCCAGTCTAAGAAAGTCAAGGGTCATTTTTTTTTTAAATGTAGAAGCTAGAAAGAAAATAGGAACCAAAAGGGACTTCAGTTAAATTAAGGGAGAGACCAGCAAAATAGGCAGAGGGGATAGGGGAAGGGAGGTAGGGACAGGAAAAATGAGACTTGAGAAAGGGAACAGTTCAAATAATGTTATGTCCATGTGTAAGGTCACTATCAATCTTACTAATGTGTATGGGAAGGGAAAGGGGGAGCAGGGTGGACTATGGAGGGAAACATACCAAGTGATATGTGCATGTATGAATGTATCGCTTTGAGTCTTGCTATGGTGTATACAGTGCACCAATAAAATATTTTAAAATTTTAAATTAAAATTTTATAGTTTTATTAGAAAAGTAAAGTGAAACTAAATAAATTATTGAAGTTAAGATTAAATTCTTTGATTAGAGATATTACGTTCTAACAAAATTATTCTGAACTTAAGAAACAAGATAAAAATAATGTTAGAGTTAAGACTATTTTTAAGTAAACTTTTCAATTTTGTAATAGCTACTGATTTTCTGCTATGAAAAATGAGCAAATTAACATACTTTTGCTTTACTTCCATCTCCCTGTTGTTCTGCCAATTTTTAATTTTACATTTTAAGATTTATAATTATGTTATATATTACTGCTGTTCCCAAATATTTCCAGTGCTCTACATTCCAAACATATGGTAGCATTGTATTTTCTATTCTGTTCTCAAGCTTTCTGGATTACCACAACAAAATACTACAAGCTGGGTGACTTAAACAATAGACACTTAATTTTTACAGTTCTGGAGGCTGAAGTTCGAGTTCAGGGTAGCAGCAAGATGAGGGCTCTCTTCCTGATTTGCAGCAGCTGCCTTCTTGCTGTGTCCTCACATGGTATTTCTTTGCAGCTTGTACAAAGAGGAAAGGAGAAAGAGGAAAGGAGAATTGGGGAGGGTAAAGAGACAGGTCGTCTTATGAACCCAAATTACTATCAGAATCTTAATTATTTCCTAAAAGTCCTACCTCTTAGTACAGTTACATAGCTACATTTAGGTCTAGTGCCTCAACGTATGAATTTGGCAAAGACAATCACTGTTCAAATCTAATATAACCTTGTGACTTCCCTGGCCACATGAATGTGAGGGGAAACTTTAAGAACCCCTGTATGACTCACCAGGTCCTTTCTCCCTGCTTCAGTGAGTGGATGCTCCTTGGAGCTGAAGCCTTTCCTCAGTCTAGTGTTCCAAGGGTCTACACAGACAGAGCCCGTGCTAAGGTGGTAGAAATAAATGATGTTGTACTAAGACATTGAGCTATTGTTGCAAACATTACCACAGTATAGCTTAGCTCATTCAGATGCATGTACTCAGCCATACAATTTGATCTCTATCAGTAGTTTCCACATATTTTATTCCTACAATTACATTTATTCAGTTTTCATCACCACATCACTTTCATCTTGTATTACCTAATTCGTTATTGAATAATTTTCTTTCAAAAATAAATTATTCACTGTTGTGCTATTTCTTTCTTAGGCAACTCTACTTTCTTTCTAAATGTAGAAAATATAATAATTTGTTTCATTTTGTTATGGCCATGTCTCCACTCTACGTTTTGCTTTGAGCTCTGCTCTAAAAAGGTCTGAGAACAGTTCAATATTTTATCCCTAATATCTGATATTCTTTATTGTTGGAAAGATCATGAATGGTTAAGTACTTCTCATTGATAAGTAAACACATATAGGTAAGCACAAGAAACATGAATGATGGCATAATGAATAATTACAAAAGAAACTTCCAGATAAAAAATAGAACCCCTCCAGGGTCACAGCATACCCTTCAAGAGGGCTTTTAACATCATTTCTCTCTGCTATCCCTAAAATTATAATCCATATTCTAACTTTCCTGGTTATTAATTTTTTGCTTTAATCATATTTCCCACCTCAGTATATATACAAAGTAACATATTTTTTAATTTTAAAATTTGATATGTCAATAAACATAAACATTAGAAAATTTATTTTGACAAAACATTGGTTACTTTCGATGAAAATCTGGATAGGTGGAAAAATTTAGAACACTTAAAAATCACTTCATAGTTTCATGTTAATGATACTTGGAGGATAATAATCCTACTCAAATCTGTTATTGTTTTAAAAGAACTTCATTCTATATTTTTGGTAAATTATATTTATATATGCATCTGGAGACCATAAGATAGCTTGAATATTGGTGTCTATTATAAAACATGAAAGATTGTGTGTGTGTGTGTGTGTGTGTGTGTGTGTGTTGCTGGGGATTGAACCCACAGGCATTCTACCTCCTTGCTACACGTACCCCAGCATTTTTTATTTGGAAATAGGATCTCACTAAGTTAATGAGGCTGGCTTTGAACTTGTGATCCTCCCATCTCAGCCTCCCAAGTACTAGGATTACAGGTGTGAGCCACCATGCCTGACTGTGAGATATATTATTCCATAGCAAATATGGAGTCTTCCATTATATGTAGTATATTATGGAAAAATTATTTTACAGTGATTTAAATTTCCATGTAAAGGCTGCTGTTAAACACATAAAGTTATGAGTTTTTGTTACAAATACAATTTGAAATTATTCCCTATTTTTTTCTTGGGATGAGATAGTGTATTTTTTGTGTGGGAAAAATACAAATAATTTAGAGCCATGGTGTGTTAAAAGATGGCCAGGCATGGTGGTGCACTCCTGAAATCCCAATCCTTTGAAAGCTCAGACAGCAGGATTGCAGGTTTAAAGTCAGCCTCAGCAACTTTGTGAGGCTCTCAGTAACTTAGTGAGACTCTCAGCAACTTAGTGACACCCTGTTTCCAAACAAAAAATAAAATAAGGCTGGGGGTATAGCTCAGAGGTAGAATGCCCCCACTAATTCAATCCCTCGTACCACACACACTCAAAAAAAGATGGCTATGTATTCTATGCTTTTTTATTAAAGATTTTTATAGTATTTTGTTTACCTAACAGTTTATTTTTGGGGAAAATGAGAAAATAATAGAGGAACTATTAATAATAGAGGAGCTATTAAGGAAGGAACAGCACCATATGTTCATAAACAATCTGAAAATGTTTTTTCACTGTGACCAAACATCAGATTAACAGTAAATAGTACATTTAAATACTTTGACTATATTTGGGAAATGAAATTGCATACCCAGAAATGGTGGTACAGGATATAGGAGATGTCTAATACTTTCTCTATAATTAAAATGTTGATTATAGATTTATATGTCAAATTGGTTCCATATGGATCAACTCTTCTTGAAATATATTTTATTATGACATTAACAAATCATTCACATTCATGATGGTTCAATTCTTCTGGAAATATTAGATTTATTTTAATAGAATCTCAACAAATTGCAAAGTTTTTCTCCCACTTAATATACTTAGTGCCTTGAAAATTTTCTTTTCTCTCTGACCTTTACAAGAGCACACATTTAAAGCTTTAAATACCGAATGTCAGAATACTTTCCTGGAGGCACAAGGAGCTCACTCATAACATAGTTATTACACAGCTCACATACTTTTATATACTTTCTGCTCTAGGAAATAAAAGGTTAAACACACTTTTCATAACGCAAAAGCCAAACAGTGACAAATGGAAGGGCATGTTTTTTAACCTCTTTTTATTCTCTGCAATGTTTAAGAAATACTACAGTGAATAAGACATTTTAAGTGGAAAAATTTATTCAAAAGATTGCGTCTGACTGACATGACATCTTATGTCCCAGTAGCACAGAAGCAAATTTGGAAATCATTATAACAGTTAGGACTAGCACAATAGAATTGTAATTAGAGGGCAGTATTTTAAGGTAACAGATAAATGGGAAATTTCAGCCATTTATATTGAAAATTGACTAATGGAATCTATAATGCTAGGAATATGTGTACACACTTATTAAATATATTAAATACAATTAATTATTTGGATTCTGTCTCCCATTTGTAGTAACTGAAATTCTTTCTTTTAACACTGACAATTCTCAATTCAAAAAATTTATTTTTAGAGTAAAAAACTCAGAACTTTTCTACTCAAATATTATAGGAGGCTATGTTTTTTTTCTTTCATCTTTATGGAAAAAATTTACTTGAAAGAGTTACTTTTGCCGGGCATGGTGGCGCACGCTTGTAATCCCAGTACTTTGGGAGGCGGAGACCGGAGGATCCGGGTTCGCAGCCAGCCTCAGCTCTCTCTCTCTCTCTGTCTCTCTCTCTCCCTGTCTCTCTCTCTCTCTCTCTCTACCTAGTGAGGCCCTCCGCAACTTCGTGAGACCCGGTTTCAAAATAAAGCATAAAAAAATAGTGCCGGGGGTGTAGCACGGAGGTAGAACGCCCCTGGGTTCAATCCCCGGCACCGCAAAAAAAAAAAAAAAAGAGTTACTTTCTACAGACATAAAAGTGTTGACTACAAGACTTTCACAGTGCTTTTTAGGATTTGGGGAATCAGTATGGAAAACAAGTTTTTACACTGATTGTGAAGAGATGTAGAATAAAATGTGTGTAAATAGAGTAATTAAATTATATTTGAATTATTGAAGGATCCTCTGGGCTATGTGAGAATGTGAAGGACAAAAAGTAACTAGTATGTTAAGATCAGAAGCATCTAAACAAAGACCATGATACAAAAATGTTGAAAAAGAAAAAAAATACAATACATCAGTCAAAATAACAAGAGGGCTCCATTCTCTCAAGTCAGAGAATTTCAGATGCGTGTATTATTTAACTTCCTGGTACTGAAGTTTCACTGACACATCATAATGCTGAATTGTCTCATCAAAATTTGATATGTGTAAGTATAAAATACACACTAGATTTCAAAACTTAGTACAAATGAGAAAATATGATATACCTCAGCAATAATTTTTACTTGATTATACATTAACATGATATTTTGAATATTAAAATTACTTTTGCCTGCTCCTTTTTACCTTTATAAATAACCTTCTAGAAAAGACACATTACATATGTGGCTCAGAACTGTATTATTAGTCACATGTGACTCTGTGATCTTGAAGAATCATCTTCAATCGTCCTTTTTCTAAAAATTTGTAACCCCTGAATGGATAAGGAAGCTTGTCCAGAACTCTCCAGCAATGACTATAACATTAAAGGGTTAAAGAGGCTGTTTCACAGTTAAAAACACATTTTCATGCTAGAAACAATTCACAAATCTCTTTCTTTTGAGAGGGGCCTGGTTATTTTAGAATTCTTCGAGTCAACATTTTAACATTTCGATGAAAGCATTTGATTTGTGAGGTTCTGGGATTATTATTTCTTTTAGGAACTAAGTTATAAAAAATACTGAGAATAACATAGACTTAAGACATTTAAAACTTCAGTGTAGTTGTAGACTTCTCTTCGTTATTTCCATGGGAAAACAATAAAAGAAAGTACATTGAAATTCTCATTCCTCTACTTGAAAATTTATACATGAAATTTTATGAACCAAGCAATTGGGTTACTGTATAAAGTTTTCTGAAAATACTCCATAATCACAACCTGTGTTTTGCCTGAGCATTCTGTAAACACTACTACAAATATATATATTTCATCTGTATATATCTAGAAGGTCCATGCACATATTTTAAATGGTGAAAAAACTTCTTTGTGTGGGTAGTCTGCCTTATCAATTGGATTGTTTTGAATCAGATTTCTAATATTAAATACATTTTATAAATGCACTAATGTATTTTCATATTTTGTTTTTGTGTATACAAGGTATTTTAACATGCAAGGAAGTATGAAACCATTAGAGAGTTTTCCTCAATTTGATTTTTCTTTCCCTAGAGTCATTTCCAGGTTTTTCAGTGGTCAGGCATATACATTCTTCTTTATGCTTTAGTAATTATTAAAATGTACTTCTTGAGTGTGTGAAATATTCTTAATTTTACTAACTTTAGTGACTAGACATTAATATTTAACCTGTAAAAGTCTAAATACAAAAATATTTAACATCTTCTACTTACTTATCTCATGAAATTGCATATGATTTCAGAATTATATGATAATTTTTATGTTATTATAGAAGATCAGTCACAGAAGTATACACATATCACTTGCATCTATTTTAAGTCAATTGACCGAAAGGCTTCTTTGTCACTATAATGCCTATGTGATTATATATATGACTATAGCACATTAATGTATTATTCAGTTAAAATGCAATTGTTCCATTTATAAGGTACTGGCCCAAGGAAGAAAACTGAAAATAAAAATTAAAAACAAAATCATTTCTATGTTATGATCAAAATAGAATATATATCTCTATTTTGGTTTCAGACAGTCATTAAAATAAATAATAAATAAATAATAAATAGAAGCTCCTGTTCTTAAAAGACTGATACAAATCCTTTCCTCTTGCTTTTCTAAAATGTACATGTACATGTACAGGACTCATTTATTACCTAATCTTCACTGTTTAGTTGCCCCAGCATGCTAATGTAGATTTAAGATTATAGCTTTTGCATGTTCTTTATGATGTCATAAAGAAAGGAAGCACTGTGTATTTTTCTTTCTTGAGAGCTTTGCGCTTGATCATGTAGGTCTTGTATTTCCTGAAGCATGCGCAAATACAATGCAAAAACCAAGTCTCATGTTGGGTCTTTTCAGATTAAACAAATGTTCTCTGCCATAAAATGAAGCGCTTGGTTTAAAAGCCATTGAAAGGATGATTTTTGACATTCAAAGATGTGCTCTGTTGCTTTTGTAGTACTAAAGGACAGAGTCGAGGAGAAAATTCAACCTTCACTATAATACTTTGTACTTTTCAAAACATCTTGTAAATTCTCCTTTGGATTTGAACTATTCACATTACTCTTCATATTGAAGGGTATTTTTAACAAAAAATAAATAAAAAGCATAAGAAGTAGATTAATTTCCCCTCCGGAACAAGTGAGCTTAAATTGATCATATACATTTGATTTGTGTATATGCTGCTGTGTATAACTGTTTACAGAATAATAATGGGAAAAATTAGAAATGTAAATCATATCCTTATTTGAATTTTAAAAGTTTTTGAGTCAGGCATGGTGGTGCACACCTGTAATCTAAGTAACTGGGAGGCTGAGACAAGAGGATCTTAGATTCAAAGTCAGCCTCAGCAACATAGAGAGAGACCCTCAGCAACTTAGTGAGACTCCATTTCAAAAATAAAACGAGCTGGAGGTGGAGCTCAGAGGTAGAATGCCCCTGGGTTCAATCCCCAGTACCAAAAAAAAAAAAGTCCATGTCTAATCCATATGTAACTGAAATTGGATAATGACAGTCCATGGTTATGATGGGGAGAAAAATAACATAATCTGCAATTTTATAATTTTTTTATTAGTGAGAGGATATTTGAAATCTGTCCTGTATTTTTCAGTTAAATCACATGTTTTTTCAAGGTTTAGTCCAAAACATATAGTTTCAAATTTTCTTCCCATTTAGAATGCAGAAGAGAAAGAAATTGAGCATCAACTAATTCTACTTTCAAGTGGACTTTCTCCCTCATAATGGTCTCTCCAAATGATGATTTTACATGACATAGCTTTCTTAAATATCACAGAAGTATGGACAATCTCCAGCAGCAACAATAAAAAAGATAATGACTATTTTTAAGAAGAACAGAGTCTAGAGCCTTTTCTTTGGGAAACCTGTCTGAGTGTGGCTCTCTCCATCTTGTTTACGTGTGGTATATGTGTTCCTCTAACCTTGAAAGTGGAAAGATCTCACAGAGCCTCCTTCATCTCCTTACATTGGGAAACCAGCTTGTATTTAAAACCTGCACAGACACTGAAAGGACCTCTCAAATGCCCATAAGAATACATTTAAATTGTTTTCTTTGAGCCAGGCATGGTGGCACATGCTTGTACTCCCAGTACTTAGAAGGCTTAGATAGGAGGATCACAGGTTTGCATCCAGCACTATTTCACTATTTTAGAGTTTTGGGTTTTTTATAAGTATTGATATATCTATCTACTCTCAGAGCTATGTGAAATATTATCATGTTGTTTGGGTAATTCTTTTGTGTTCTGAGTCAATGCCAAAATCAGAAGGCTAGACAGGAGAAAAGTTTTAACTCATTCATTGATTTCAATTGGCTTCTAATTTTCTAAGATTTAAAAAGAAAACATAAAGTAAAATCATTAAGTTGTTTTCTTAAAGAAGTCACAAAAAAGCAGGACATGATGGGTGGCATAGGACTGTAATCACACTACTTAGGAGGCTGAGACAGGAGGATAGGATGTTCCAGGCCAGCCCCAGCATCTTAGTGAGAACCTCAGCAACCTAGCAAGACCCTGTTTCAAAACAAAAAATAGAAAGGACTGAAGATGTACAGGGAGATAGAACACCCCCCTCCCACCCCAAGTTCAATACCCAGTACTACAAAAAAAAAAGAAGAAGAAATCACAAAAACACTAACTGTAATGAAAACTATCGAAAAATTGGGCCATATTAAAATTAAGAATTCTGTTAATCAGCCAGGCACAATGGTATATGCCTGTAATCCCAGTACTTGGAAGGCTGAGACAGGAGGATCACAGTTTCGAGGATCACAGTCTCGAGGCATAGAAACTTAGTGAGGCCCTGTTTAAAAAATAAATAAAATATGGCTGGGGGTATAATTTAGAGGCACAACACCCCTGGGTTCAATCCCCAGTACTACACACAACTATACACACACACACACACACACACACACACACACACACACAGAATTTCTGCTTATGACACCATACATAATTAAGAGAATAAACCAGTCATAGAATGTTACATATGTATATATATATATATATATATATATATATATATATATAACTTCTAAAGGACAAAAAATATATAACTTCTAAAGGACTCATATATCACAATATAAAGAATTCCTCTAAATACATAAGAAAAACAGTGGAACACATTACTCATACCAACCAAAACTAGAAACAACTCTAAAATCCATCATGCATAGAATGGTCAGAGATATTGTAGTACAGTCTCAAGATTTGAATATAAAAAGATATAATGAAATAGTGTTAATGAATCTCAATGTACATGATAGCATTACCATTCTCAAGTTTTTGTATTTTGGCCTTTCAAGTCCTTTGCCATGTGTTTTTTTAATATACTTTTATTCATGCACTGTAGCCTCACATCATAATGTAGCTCTACCAGTGCCAATCTCAGTATCATGTATGGGGGAGGGGAGGGAGTGAGGAAGTAACCAGGGGGAAGCTCACCAAGGGCCACGTGGTTTTGATAGCTCCTTCCATAATGGGGGGTATCCTTCCCTGAGCTACTGACATTGACCTTAGTCATATGATATGCTCTGGCCAGTGAAATGCTACTGGACAGGAAATGAGCAAAGCTTTGCTATGCACATATGCAACTGGGCTTGCACACTGCTTTTTTAGAGAACATGTAAATTTAAAAAAAACATAGTTAAGATACCATTAATAAATCTCAATATCAGTTATAACTAAACAAATTATATGCTGCTTAAGATTAAACACATGCATAATACAGTGCAATGAAAAACAAAATTCATATGGTCTTTTAAGTAGTAGAAAAGCAATATGGCTGGGAAATAGAAAAAAGGGGCTAAAAAATAATTGGTAATATTCTTTCTTAATCTGCAATTTTGTTCATGAGCATTGGTATTCTCTTTTATAAATAAAATTATAAATGTAATTTTGTATGATTCCTGTAGGAAATTCTTCATAAAACTAAATAGAATTTTGCTGTTTTGTCTTTGAATTCACATACACTAAACACTAAATCTAGAAACTAGTAGGCACTTAATTAATATATACTGCATTAAAATATAATGGTCAACAACTTAGGTAATTTGGAGCAGTGCCTACAACCCAAACTTAGGGAGATATGATACCTTATGTATAAACACAAACTATGGTTTCATAAAAAATGAGAATCGTTTTATTATTTTGTTTCTTGTTTTTTAAAGTTTAATTGGAAAACTGGATTAGTTATAATTAAAGTGATTATTGTAAAATGTAGCAGTAAAATAATAACAGAGATTTACTTCTACAACAGAAATCTGAAATCTATTAGGAAGGAACTTGATAGTATATCTCTCCAAAGCAGTTGATAAGAAAATATTGGCAGGGGAGAAAGAGAGCCAAGAAGAAGACGGGAGAGAAGCTGTGTGCCCTGTGGGTGCTCATTAAAACTTATTGCTTGATTGATTGACTGACCTGAAAAAATGTCTCAGAGAATTTTGATCAAAGTATCGAGTTCTTAGTAGGAGTTCCTGATACTGGACTTAACCAGTTCAGATATTAATAGAGAAACTGAATCCTGTTGATAGTTTTATTCAGTGAATTCGGTTTTTGTGTGGAGTAGGACAAACACCATTGAAACAACTACCTTTTCAGAGACGAACCCTTCAGCAAAGCAGTATATTTCCATCACTTTGATCCTCATTATGTTGTATAATTACAGTGCACCAATAAAAATATATTTAAAAAAGCATCATGTGGCTGAAGACCATAAGAACAATACACCATAACAGCAGTTCCCATCCAGCCCTTGGCCCCAGCTTTTGTTAAAATCAGTGATGATACTCTGGTTTTTACCAGTAAATACTGAGTAAATTCTATAATTTATGATAGCTACCTCTTCTCAGTTTTGACAACTTATATTCTGTTACAAAATACATATTCCCTTTAGATTTTAAAATTTATTATCTATATGGTTTTTACTTTTAATATCTGCTGGGGTATGAGTATGCTTTATTTCTTATTCTCAACAGAGTTTATCTTTTTATTTGGCTATTAGGACTCCTAAAGTTTGTTCATATCATTTTTTAGGGTCAAATTTCATATTCTTTATTCCTTCTATTGTTTTTTATTTAATTAGCTTAAACTTTAATAATTGTGTCCATCCATCTATTTTTTGACTTATTTTTCTCTTCCAAGCTGTGTTTAATATTTCAAGTATTTTGATTCTTTGCATTGCAGATAGGCAAAGAAACTGTAAAATTTCACTCAAATACAATTTTATTGTTTTAGCATTTTGGTTTTGATATCAGATACTCTTTTTTGATATAAATTCTTTTTTCTTTGATAGTTCATAGTTCTTTCCCCATTTTAACATAGAGATCATTTAAAATAAGTTAATTTCCAGATTTTGTTTTTATTATTTTTATTCTTGCTTTTTGTTTATTGGAAATTATGGCTTAGTTATAATTAAGGTAATTATTATAAAATATATCAGAAAAATAATAACTGATATATATGTGTGTATGTATACACACACACACACACACACACACACACACACATACACACACTCCTTACTTTGTGTGAAATCCATAAGGGGAATTTTTAAAGATACTATATTTTCATTAAAAATAAAGCAGTTCTCTCCAGTTCCATCCAAGTCCCTGCAAATGACATAATTTTGTTCTTCTTTATGACTAAGTAGAATTCCTTTATATGTATATTCCATAATTTTGTAATCTGTTCATCTGTTGATGGACATCTCAGCTGGTTCCCTAGTTTGGCAATTATGAATTGTGCAGCTATAAACATAGATATGCATGCATTACTATGGTAGTCTGGTTTCAATTCTTTAGAGTAGATACCCAGGAGTGGTATATCTGGGTCATATGGTAGGTTCATTCCCATTCTTCTGAGGATCCTCCACACCATTTTCCAGAATGGTTGCACTAATTTGCAATCCCACCAACAGTGTATCAGAGTTCCTACTTCTGCACATCCTCACCAGCATTTGTTGTTGTTTGTGTTTTTAATGATTGCCATTCTAATTGGGGTTAGGTAAAATCTCAGGAAAGTTTTGATTTATATCTCTGATTGCTAATGATGATGAACATTTTTTCATACATTTATTGGCCATTTGTACTTCTTCTTTTTTGTGAAGTGTCTATTTAGTTCACTTGCCCATGTTTTTATTGGGTTATTTTTTTTTTGTGGTGATAAGCTTCTTGAATTCTTTGCATGTTCTAGATATTAGTTCTGTATTGGAGGAGTAGCTAGCAAAGATCTCCCATTCTGTCAGCTCTCTCTTGACATTCTTGATAGTTTCCTTTGCTGCACCGAAGTGCTTCAGTTTAATGCAATCCAATGTATTAATCCTTGTTTTAATTTATTATGCCTTTGGGGTCTTATTGAGGAAGTTTTTACCTGTGCCTAAATGTTGGATTGTTAGTCCTATGCCCTCTTAAAATAACTGCAAAGTCTCTGGTCTAATTTCCAGCTTAGTAAGTCACAAAAAGTGAAAGGTCAGATTTGTTTCCTCATATGTGTAAGCTAGGGAGAAATTGGGACACAGGAGGGATTCCAGACAAATGAGGAGAAACCTTCATGGAGTGAAGGAGGGGACCTAACTGAGGGAGGTGGGAGGGAGTAGGAAGACTTGAAGAGGGAAACATTTCAATGAACATGATGTACATACACAAACTTATCAATGCCAGTCACAGTGTTGTGCAGGGGAAGGTAGGGAGGGAGAGGGAGTGGGGTGGGAACTGAGGGAGGGCTCAATAAGTACTGTGTGCATGTATGCTTCTATCACACTGAACTTCATCATGATGTATGATTACAATGCATCATGCTAGTCAAGAATGTTTTTTCCTGGTTTCACCAGAATATGCTTTGATTGAGAATATTAAGAGGAATAGCTAGTTTGGATAAAGCCTTGTGCAGTGAAACAATCATCAACTTATAAGAAAACGTACCATTTTAGAAATGAAACAAGGAAAGAAAGGGACAGAATAGAAAGACACTTGGATAATAATTGTTTCTACAAACAGCCAATTATATTGATATGTTTACTTTGATTTGGACATTATATAATGTATAGAGGCATCACATGGTAGTCCATAAATATATACAGTTATTATGTTAGGTAATAAATTTAAGAAAAATATAAAAAATCAAAGCAATCTGAGACAGTGATAAGGGAGCTACAAGAAAGGAGATTGAATGCTGTCTCATGGGAGTTGCACCACAGTGGGTTCAGTGGGTTCAATACCGCAGTCCCCAGGTTGCCAAGTTCTGGACTGGAGCCTGCCCCTCAGCTCTCCTCTTCCTCCCCTTCTCTTCTTCCCAGGGCATTTATTATAGAACCACATGTGATAACTACCTCCCCTGTTTTCATTGCTACAACTTATAACTCTTTATCAGGATTGTAATTCTCTGACCTCTCATTAGTAGTCTACTGCAATTTGCTTCAATGAAGGCAGTGTTGCCAGTCACCACAATTAATACGCCATGCATCAATATTTAAAAGCTGTCTTAATATATGTGACCATTTATCATGTAAAATCTATTAATCAATATTTTATCATTTCTCTGAAAGTTAGAAATGCTATCATCTTAGAATATGGTAAAAAAAATCACAACTAGATAGAAAACTAATTTGCTGATAGCAAAACTTGCTTAAACTCCAAGAAAGGAAAGATAATTTCTTTCCCTGAAGGTTTTCTTTTTTAAAATTATACATCTTTATTTTTATAGAATGTTTTATGTAGAGCCATGTCTAGAGGCAGGAAAATGTATTAAATTTTTCTAGGTCTATAATTCTATGAGTTTTTAAATTACTATTTTTAAGCCCCCGAAACTCATATCACTTCCTCAGCAATAAGTCTGTTTTCAGGTTAAAATAATAGAACCAAATTCATCAGACTGTTCTCAGGATTAAATGAGATTCACGTTGTTATATACCTAACACAGTATATATACACATCTCCATGGACCTCCTCCCTCTCTTTCTGCCTCCAGCCTCCATAATATGAGAGCAGAGTCCCTTGCTTATGTTCTTTCTCTGCTTCCCAACACCATGTCCTGAGCTTCACCCATGTGACATGGACTGAAATCTCTGAATACTCCAGAACTGTTCACAAATAAGCCTTCCTTCTTTAAGTTGTGGTCGTCAGGTATTTTGGATCACAGCAATGAGAGTGGTGACAGAAACAATGTCCATGAATATGGTTTATGTTTACAGTCACATTAGCATGCACACAGTACTTAGACACACGCATGGATTACATGTTCAGGACTGTTGAGATTAACATGCAACAATCCATGATATTATTTAATGGTAAATGTTTTGATAAACAGTATCCTAAACATACTTTTACCAAAAGGCTGATTGACTCTTGATACTACAAAGTTTGTTTCCTTTTAATTGAAAACACACAATATATCAAATTTACTGATTTTGTTACCAGGAAGTTTGTTAGAACTCACATCCAGGAATAACCCAGCATTATTCCATGAACCCATTCCTTCAGGTTGGTTAGTTAGCCATAACATCAGTTGTCCACTCACAATAAAGCATGTATCAATTAGCTTTTTTTTCCTTTTCTTTTACTATTACCAAACATGCTCATCAAGAAAAGTGATGATTTTGGAATTTAGGTCAGAACTAGGCAAAAAGCAAAAAAAATCTTTATTAACAATATCTAGGAATTAGATATGATGCAAATATATGCATATATTATTTAAGTATGTCTTAATGTGGCAGGATTTTCATATATATATATATATATATATGAAATATTTTCAGCTGTGAGTGCTGAAAGTTTCTTTTCCTGAGTATATCATTTATGGGAAATGATCCCCGTGTGGTAAATGGACTATCCAACTGTTACTGTCAGATCCTGTATAACTAATGAGTTATCTCTAACAACATAACAACAGGATTTTAACTATTGTCCTGATTGAAATTCTGTAAATAACATAATTAATCATTTTAATAATTATATTTTTATACAATAAAATTTGCAAAAAAAGTAGAAAGTACTAACGTTTTAGTAAAATCATCTGGCTAATAATTCTAGTCATTCTTGTCAAATAATGAGAGAAGAAAACAATACAATATTACTCTCTTTTTTTTCTGTTCCTTTAACAAAAATACCTGAGACCGGGTAACTTTATAAAAAACAGAGGTTTATTTGCCTTACAATTCTATAGGTTCAAGGGCATGATATCTGCATTAGCTTGGCTCTGTCTTGTTTAGTATCAGGATGGAAAGAGCACACATGCACACAGGAAAAGAGGGAGAGAGAAAGAAAAAGAGAGAGAGAGAGAGAGAGAGAGAGAGAGAGAGAGAGATTACATAGCCAGACAAGAAGTCAAAGAGTGGACAAGCATGATGGCATATGCCTGTAATCCCAGTACTTGAGAGGCCAAGTCAGGAGGATCACAGGCTTGAGGCCAGTCTCAGCAATTTAGCCATACCCTCACCAACTTAGCAAGACTCTGTTTCAAAATAAAAATAAAATAAGTCTATTTAGTTCACTTGCCAAGTTTTTTATTGGGTTATTTGTTTTTTTGGTGGCGAGTTTCTTGAGTTGTTTGTATATTCTAGATATTAGTCCTCTATCAGAGGAGTAGCTGGCAAAAATCTCCCATTCTGTCGGCTCTCTCTTGAGGTTCTTGATAGTTTCCTTTGCTGCACTGAAGCTCTTCAGTTTAATGCAATCCCACGTATTAATCCTTGCTTTAATTTCTTGTGTTTCTGGGGTCTTATTAAGGAAGTTTTTTGCCTGTGCCTATATGTTGGAGTGTTGATCGTACATCCTCTTCAAGTAACTGCACATTCTCTGGTTTAATTTCCACAACTTTGATCCATCTTGAATTGACTCTTGTGCAGGGTGAGAAAGTGGGATTTAGTTTCATTTTTCTGCATATGTATAACCAGTTTTGCCAACACCATTTGTTGAAGAGGCTTTTTTCCAGTGTTTGTTTTTGGCCCCTTTGTCAAAAATCAATTGGCTGTGAGTGTGTGGATTTTTTTCTGAGTTTTCTATTCTTCTCCATTGGTCTATGTGTCTGCTTTTGTGCCAATACCATGCTGTTTTTATTACTATGGCTCTGCATAATAGTTTGAAGTCAGGTATTGTGATGCCTCCTGCATGGTTGTTATTGTTGAGAGCTATTTTGGCTATTATGTTTTTTTTTGTTGTTGTTGTTCCATATGAATTTAAGGACTGATTTTTTAAAAACATAATCACTGTGCTGAGCACAGGAAGATGGGGAGAGAGAGGGAGTGGGGTGGGAACTGGGGGAGGGCTTAATGAGTGCTGTGTGCATGTATGCCTCTTTCACCCTGAACTGCATCAAGATGTATGACTACAATGCACCTATTTAAAAATAATAGGGTTCTCACTTCGGCAACACATATACTACAATTGGAATGATACAGAGAAGATTAGCATGGACCCTGTGCAAGGATGACATGCAAATTAGTGAAGAATTCCATATTTTTACATGATTCTTAATAAATTTGTTTTTCACAAAATTTACAATAAAATTGATGTTCCTGTAAGATGAAAAAAATATGGCTGGGGGTGTTGCTCAGAGGTAGAATGCCCCTGGGCTCAATTCCCAGTACCAAAGGGGGAAAAAAAGTCAAAGAGGGATTCAGTAGTCAGTCTCAGGCTTTATAACAACTCACTTTCACAAGAACTAATTCAATGTGCCATAAGAATTACTTTAATCCCTTTTGAGGCCAGTGCCCCCAGTAACTCAACAACTTCCCCTACACCCTGACTCTTAAGGGTTCATGTGTTGGACCAAACATCTAACACATGAAACCTAGGAGGGAACAATATTCAAACCACAGAAGATACAAAGTAAACATTCCTCAATTTACAATAAATTTTCTAGGTTATACAGAGTAGTACACATTCAGTAGGTTGCAGGAAAAAAAGGAAGCAAAAAAAATTTTTTAAAGCTATAGGCTCTACTATAGATAACATCACATGGTTGGAGATGACTCAATAGCTACAAGATCTGACAATAACAATTGGCCAGTCCGTTTACCACATGGGGACTAATTTCCATAAGTGATGCACTTAAGAAGTATATAATGGTTTGTTTACAGTCTGATTATATTTTACTTAAAGGAAATAAGACATGTCCAGTAAGATAGAAGAAAGTCTATGTCCAATAAAGTAGTGACCCTGGAGGAGGAGGATTGACTTAAAAGAATAACATCTTAAACAAGCTTAGTCATAGCCTATTGAAATTGTTGCACTTTGGAAAAGAAGTTTATGAACTTTTAGTAAACAAAGAATACAACACGTTTTCACTCTATTACTTTGATGGACATTGACCATCATGGGATGGCACTGGTAGTTGGCATTTGGTCTTTGATCAAGCTCTGCTTTTTAAATACTCAGTGTAGCCCCAATACATGTCTAGCTGTTTTAAGAGCAAACTGTGATTGGAAAAGAAATGATCCTTATTTTTGAAAGTCTTACATGCAAGTTGTAAATATGTAGTACATACCCACCTTAAAGTGGACATGTAAAATACATCTTTTGAAAAAAATGTGCTTTGTCCTTTAAAAATGCTTCTACAGTGAATGATAAATTGTATTTATGTTATCATCCTTTAAAATAATTAATCCTTTTATTCGCCTCCACATCCTCTCAATTTAGTTTGCTACTTCCTCAACATCATTAGATAACCCAGTCAAACTCATTATTTCCTTGAATATTTTCCTAAAAAATACTATAGTTATGTAATAATATAGTGTAATCAGTAGAAAATATTTACCTAAATTCTCTATTCTTTTATTGTAAAGACTCGGCTATTTATATTTTTTCATGCAATTTTAGAACTTAAATTATTTACTTCTGTGGTTTTAATTTCAAAATTTAATTTGAAATATTGCTTCTGTTACCATAATAGTAGGAATCATTCCTAAATGCTTATCATGAATTTAGAATTGTAATCAAAGAGATTGTCCATTTTAGTATTCAATCAATTACATCTTGGCTTATTAAAGTTTGATTATATTTTACTTCAAAATCTAAAACCTTTAGATCCCATGATATTAGGACTCCAGATAAATGAGGAGAGAGACCAATAGAATTGTGTTTGGGAGGGTTTAGGGGAGGGAAGTGGAGAGGGAGAAAGGAGGGTTGAGGAAGGAAAGAGTTAAAATAATGTTAAGTTCATATATAAAGGTATCACTCCCAATCTCATTAACATGTACAGGAGAGAGGAGGGAAGAGCAGGGTGGGATGTGGAGGAAAATACACCAAGTAATGTGTCCATGTATATTTGCATCACCTTTAATCTCACTATGATGTAAAACTACCAGGAACTAATTAAAATATTAAAAAACACAAAATGAGTTTTCATTAATGACATTTCCTTTGACATATGACTTAATTCCTTTAAGATAAAATTATAAAAGTTGTTTTGAAAGAAAGACTTCCCCTTTCTTCCTTTACACTACACTTGAGAATCTTCTAATTAGAGTATAGCATATATAGGGATTTTTTACTCTTTCCTTAAAACTTCCAGAATTATAGATCCAAGTGATCTGTCACTTGTATTGTATTGACCATGGGTGAAAGCTTGTAAAAATGTCTAAATCAGAGTAGAAGATGTGATCTATGTAAAGATGAGAAATTTTCCTGAAGATTAGACAGAGCAGAAAAGTGCATATATGCTAATTATAAAAACATCATATTCATAGCCGGGTGTGGTGGCACACACTTGTAATCCTAGTAAGTACTTGGGAGGCTGAGAACAGAGGATCCGGGTTCGCAGCCAGCCTCAACTACATAGTGAGGCCTCTGCAACTTAGTGAGACCCTGTTTCAAGATAAAGAATAAAAAAATAGGGCTAGGGGGTGTACCCCGGAGGTAGAATGCCCCTGGGTTCAATCCCCGGTACTGCAAAAAATAAATAAATAAATGAAAAATAAAACATCATATTCATATCCCTGATTGGGACATAAAAAGTGGGTTATTCAGTATATCCCTGTGCCAAGAGAGAATTTCTGAGGTTCTTATGGAATCACTATGTGGTGGCTAAAGAATAGATACCCAAATCCTTTCCGAATGTGATCATACCGTGAACCACCCATCATCCAAGATTTTTCAGAACAGTCTGGATTTATACTTTTCACATTATTTAATACTAGTGTTCCATTTCACTCTTTCCGATGCCAGGTTTGAATGGTAAATTGTCGCAATCCGAAGCCCTGTCCAGCAGGACCCCGAGAAGAACCACACGAACCCGATTCAAGGTGCTGCTGCTTCCTGCTTCCGCTTTATTACCAGCCGCCCTCACATATATACAAAGCAAAACCCCGCCCCCGGTCTACAAGACCAATCCCCACTAAGCCATAGCTGATCACGTTCTCCAACATCTAATGCCATAGGCTAAAGAGCAGCTGCACGTGGTGGTGTGCCATAGATCATCCATCAGGCGCGTGCCCTTCGGCACAGTGCGCATGCTTCAAGCATAGTCATCCGAGACGCTACATGACCGTGCCTTATGACTTGGCTGACAGCCAGGCGCCATCTTGGGCCACCACCCTAACCCGGTCCAGCCGGGCGGGCGTCCACAGTAAATTATATGAACACTTGGTCTAACCAAACATAGTAAAATGAGCCATCAGGTAAGTGGTATAGGTAAAGAAATGAAAATTAATTCATATTATCTAAGCAACATAATGTGGGGTACCAGGGAGGCTCAGGCAGAAGCATAGGTAACAGGAGATGATTCAGAATTTTCCTGTTATAAGAGTGCTGGTAGTGTTTGACTATTCTTTATGCAATTGCATTCTAGGGTATTTGGGTTTTGATTAAAATCATGTGTGTGAATGAATAGGCAAATTGAAGGGAAAAGATCTAGAGAACATGATTATAGCTATACTTGTCGGAGACAAATGAATGTAGTCAGCATTGACACAGAAAACAATTCTTCCTCAAGAGCAAAAGAATATATATAAATTGCCATCAAGGAGAATGTTAGGAATAAAACAGAAATTACTCTCCTACTTATACAATGAGTGGTGTTTTATCTAAAAATGGAATGTTTCAATAGTAGCTGTAGTCTTAGTTCAATTAGAACTGGTGATGATAAATAGATGAAAGATTATGATGACCTGAGTTTAAATTTGTCTCCTGATCACATAGTAATTAAATATCTACAGCAAGTAGTGATATTGAATGATATTGAATATTAATTTTAAGATGCTTTTCATTAATGCATTGTTAACATACAGCAAACAATATTATTTATAAGAATACTTTTTTCTGTTTATTATTAGGATTGTTTACTCAGTGGGGCCCAATAAGAACATTTATGGCCTAGAAAATATTAAGAAGCACTTTTGATACAAATATGAAAATGTAAACATAACATAAAGGAGTAGGGCTTACTTAGCCAGGAAACAGAATGATTTACAAGCAAGGATATTTATTTTCCAATTGATAAATTACTTTATATGTAAAAATATATGGGCATATCCTTACTTTAAAATGTGTTATATTTTTCAAGTACTTGGAAGAAATGATAAAAAATTTATGAGATGCATTCTTAAGTATTTTATTTTGCTTGGACCTAAAACAGATACTGAATTATTTATGTTTATGTTCAGTTCATCTTGACAAACACACAAATGTATTGCGTTCTAGGGAATCATACATGAGTTGTTACTTATTAAAAATAGCTTGCTTTTACTGTGAGAGATACATGGAAATTAGCATATTTTTATTTGTGTTTCATTAAGTTTTTCTGTACTGGATATGCAGGGTACTGATGCAGTGTGGTTTGAAAGGTGAACAGATGGGCTTTTATTTTTAGTTCACATTAGCACACCCCATCAAACACTCATTTGCTTGATATATCAACCAGCATTATATACCTTACAACTTTAAAGTATAGCTCTGCCAGTCATGTAAAATTCCAATAACAGAAGATGAATATAGAATAAATGTGTCATTGTAACACTTATGACCACTAAGTTGCCAAAGCTATTTATTGTAAACACATGGTTACATAAATGATTTTTATATTGGGAGATTATTTCTAGCTCTCAGTAATGTAAAACTAATGAGAGCCTTTCCATTTAGGATGGGTTTAAGGAAGATTTACAATGGAGAAAGAGGAAATAATTAAGGGATATAGATAATTTGTTGAAGTGAATTAAAACAATTTGGTAAATTAATGAAATAATTTGTTGTATTTCAAGATCAGAAAATTTTGTTCCACCACTTTGATTGAGGTATCATTTATGATACAGGGTAGAGTTCCAGTTAAATATATTTGTAATAATTAATAGAGATGGCTACTATAAAATAAAATCAATTATCCATATTTTTGCCTATACAATTTTATGCATTATCTTTTTTTCTTTTGGTTCTGAAGATTGAACAAAGGGGCATTCTACCTCTGAACTACACTCCAGCCGTATTTTACTTTTTATTTTGAAACAGGGTTTTGCTAAGTTGCTGAGACTGGCCTTGAACTTGCCATCTTCCTGTTTCAGTCTCCCAAGTACTGGGATCACAGATGTGTGCCACCATGCCAGCTATGCAATACTTTATACTTAGTATTTGTCCTCAAACATTAAATGATATTTTAATATGTACTCAGTTTCATTAGTTCAATTTTTCAAGGAAGCTAAATTTATTCTTCACTAAGTACTTTAATTATTGGCTCAATTTCTCATTTGAGTATCTGGTTATGAATAATTTTAAAATATTACTTTGATAATTCTCACAAACTACTGTGTTACCCATGTACAAAAGTCCATGCACTTTCAATACAGGCAATATTAACCCCAACCAAGTAAAAATAGGTCTTAGCGGGTATAAACATTTTACTCTTATAAAGCACAGATATAGGAAGAATATATAAAAAGATATGTCTGTGGTATTAAAGTTTCATGGGGGAAGATAAAGAAAAAAATATGCCTAAAACAGCCCCTTATAAAGGCAATAATGGAAAGAAGAGATTGAGAAACAGAAATGCTTCTTTAGTTTTTTCTTTTTGTTCTCCATACCACCCCCACTACTGAAATTGAGGTACAATTTACATATAGTAGAATGTATGGAGCTAAATGGGTTTGGCAAATGCACTCACCCAAATCAAGAAAATAAAGGTTCTTCATCATGCCTAATAATTTCTTTTCATTTTAAAAGTATTTTATTAGTGCCCTGCAATAATAAATCATAGTGAGGTTCAACGTGTTAAAAAGATACATGCACACAGCTATTGTATTTCCCTCCAAACCCCGCCCTCCTCGCTCTTTGCACATGTTAGTGAGGTGGGTAGTAGTACCTTTACATATTGCCATAGTTTTATTTGGACTGTTTCCTTCCTCAATCCTCCCTTACTCCTTCTTTTTCCTCTCCCTAAATCCCTCCCCCAATAACCTTCTACAACTCCATAGGTCTCTATCCACACTATTTAAAGACTCTGATGTTTCCTATTTCTCTCTAGCATCTATATATGAAAGAAAACACACAACCCTTGAACTTTTGGGACTAGCTGATCTCAGCATACTATTCTCTAGTTCCATCCATTTTCTCGAAAATGACATGGTTTTATTCTTCTTTATTTCTATTTCATTGTGTGCATATACCATATTTATACCATATTTTCTTTATCCATTCATCTCTTGATGGACACCTTGGTTGGTTCTATAATTTGGCTATTGTGAATTGTGCTGCTATAAACATAGATATGCATATATCACTACAGTATTCTGAATTAAAGTCAGAATGCCTAATAATTTCTGTCAGCTGGTTTCCAGACAATATCCGACAGAAGCAAATGTTTATTTGTATTTTTCTGTGTTTGTCTAATTTCTATCACTATAAATTAAACTTGCCTGTTTGTGAACATTATATAAATGGAATCATACAAGAACTATTTTGTTTCATTTTTCCTGTGATGCATGCAGTTTCTATAAAAATTACATATATAATATGAATATAACATGACTTTATTATTCTTTCATTTGCTGATGGACATTAAAGATGGCCACACCTCTTGAATATTATTAAGTTCCTAAGTCATTTCAGTACATGAAAAGATTGAACAGAAAGGAGAGAAATAAAAGGTTGAAATAGCCAATTTCAGAGGAAAATAAAAAACATACTATCTGAAAATATTGCAATATGCCAGAAGCCATATCCATGTTGTCCAAAGGTTCATATTTATATAAATATTAAATTGAATTAGCCTTGAATCAGGAAAGTTTTAAGTAAAAATATTAAACATATCACAGTATGTAAAAAAAAGTGATTTTAGAGAGCAAAACTCAACAAAAGAAACAAAAATTCAACATATTATATTCTTTATCTTCCCCCTTTAGGCAAAGGCTTCTGATATTAAA
Organism: Glis glis; assembly: GCA_004027185.1. Taxonomy (NCBI): domain Eukaryota; kingdom Metazoa; phylum Chordata; class Mammalia; order Rodentia; family Gliridae; genus Glis; species Glis glis. The sequence continues at coordinate 2,954 of PVJS01011955.1, read as the reverse complement.
AAATGTCTAGACTTATAACAATCAGGCATAATGGTACACAATTGTTTTTTCTTGCATGATGCACATGGTCGATTAGGAAATAAATCATATACTTTACAAAGATTCAAACTTTTTATTCATATGTGTCATCACTGTCTCATACTTGCAGATCTGAGAAAGAAAGCATCCACTTAAATATTTTCTTCCTGGGTAGCTTTCAGTTATTGCATGATTAAGTGTTGATACAAATGCAATAATTAGGGACATTTTGTAACAATACAAAGATGCTGATTGCATCTGTAATTTAAGCCAATTTGGCAAAGTTAAATTTAAACAAAGATTTGTTCGTTGTATAAAACAATAAACTAATTCAACTGACAAAACATCGAGAGGTAGTAATATTGTTTCCTCAGAATTGTCTGTACTCTTTTTCAGTAAATTATCCTGAAGCGACTACTATTAACTCTGTTTGATAATGTGTTGTAGTTAGGGAAATGGTAAAACAATCTTTAAGTGCCACAATTTTTGCTATAGTACTATATTTACCTCTCAGAATCATTAATCTTAAATCTTTTGAAATTCATCATTCACAGTTTCAGATTTAATACTTGCTCTTCACATTAAAATGTATTGAATAATTCCTGACCATTACCACAATGATAGACAATTCTTTAAAATAAAAGTAAAGGAATAACCCTAGATACTGACTCCTTGTCTGAAAAGAGAACTGTTTCTCTAGACAAGTGCAAGCTGTTAGGTGCAGGTGTACCCGAAGTCCTGTACAGATAGCCGTCTCTTGATAGTGTCCTACAGGTGACCTTTACAGTCAGCACACATTTTATAATTGATACGTATTTGCTATGGTTCAAATATTTGTGCTCCCCAACACATATATTTAAGTCTGAACCCCCAAGGTGATCATATTAAGAGATGAGGGATTAGAGGTGATTAGATTACTCACCTATGGAAGGTGATTAGATTCCTAAGGTGGGGACCTGATCTTTGGGATTAGTGCCCATGTAAAAGAGGACAGAGAGAGCTACCACGCCCCTCCTAACATGTGAGGACAGAGCAGGAAGGTACCATCTGTGAGGAACTGGCCCTCACCAGACACCAACTCTGCTGGAGCCTCCCGAGCCCTGAGAAATGAGTGTTGTATAGAAGCCGCCCAGCCTATGGCAGCTTGTTCTAGCAGCCCAAATGAAAGACTCTAACTTTTAATCAGTAAATTTTATATTTCATCATGAAATTAAAGTGTGAACTTTAAAGAGTAGATTATAAATAAAAGTTAAGATAGAAAACTATAAAATTTCTCACAGAAACATAGAAGAAAACTCTTTCTGAACTTGGTTAGTCAAGGATTTATTTTTTTAATGTGCTTTTATTGGTGCATTATAGAATCACATCACAATGAAAATCAAGTTGATAGTAATATACATGCACCCAGCACTTGGTGCACCCCCAGCCTCCTCTTCCCCCCCTCCCAATACAGAATACTGAGATTGACGTTGGTATATTCTCATATGTACACATGGTCAATGGTAGTAATTCCATTAATGAACATTCTTCCCCTTCCCCTTCCCTTAGACCACTTCGCTGTCTCCACTGAGGCTTCTCCACTATTGTCTGGAGTCCCTTTCGTATCCACACTACTCCCTAGCTTGTGCATATTAGAGAAAACATATGTCCATTATCTTTCTGTGATTGGCTGATCTCACTTAACATAATGTTCTCCAGGTCCTTCCATTTTCTTGTGAATGATATTGTTTTGTTCTTTTTTATTGCTAAGTAGAATTCCATTGTGTGTATTTCCCATAATTTTGTGATCCATTTGTCTGTTGATGGACACCTAGGTTGGTACCATAGTTTGACTATTGTGAATTGTGCTGGAATGAACATGGGTATGCATAAATTGCTGTAGTTTTCTGGTTTCAATCCCTTTGAAATGATACCCAGTAGTGATATAGCCAGATCATATGGTGGATCCATTCCCAGTTTTCTGAGAAATCTTCACACTGATCTCCATAGTGGTTGAACTAGTTTGCACTCCCATCAACAGTGCAGAAGAGTTCCTACTTCCCCACATCCTCACCAACATTTATTGTTGTTTGACTTCTTAATGATTGCCATTCTGATTGGCAATTAACTCTGTTTGATATTAACTCTATTAACTCTGTTTGATAATGTGTTGTAGTTAGGGAAATGGTAAAACAATCTTTAAGTAGTTTTGATTTGCATTTCCTTAATTGCTAATAATGTTGAGCATTTTTTCATGTATCTATTGGCCATTTGTATCTATTATTTCATGAAGTGTCTATTCAATTCGGCTGCCCATTTCCTGATAGGATTATTCACTTTTTTTAGTGTTAAGTCTTAAATTCTTTGTATATCCTAGATATTAATCCTCTGTCAGAGGGATAGCTAGAAAAGACTTCCCATTCTGTGGCTTTCTCTTTAGACTCTTGATAGTTTCCTTTGATGTGCAGAAACTTTTTAGTTTAATGCTATCCTACTTATTAATTCTTGTTTTAGTTTCCTGGGCTTTGGAGGTCTTATTGAGGAAGTTTCTACCTGTGCCTATATGTTGGAGTGCTGAACCTATGCCCTCCTCTAGTAATTTCACAATCACTGGTTTAACTTCCAGGTCTTTGATCCATCTCCAGTTGACTCTTGTGCAGGGTGAGAGGTAAAGATTTAGTTCCATTTTTCTATAAATGGATAACCTGTTCCCCAACACAATTTGTTGAAAATACTGTCTTTTCTCCAACATATGTGTTTGGCACCTTTGTCAAAAATCAATTGGCTATAACTTTGTGGATTTGTTTCTGTATTTTCTATTCTGTTCCATTGGTCTATGTATCTATTTTTGTGCCAATACCATGCTGATTTTATTACTACAGGTCTGTAGTATAATTTGAGGTCAAGGATTGTGATGCCACCTGCATGTTTCTTTTTTTTTTTTTTTTTTTTTTTTT
>PVJS01011954.1:15475-44832 GCA_004027185.1 Glis glis | reverse complement strand
CTTTTTATTCTTTTTTTTTTTTGCGGTACTGGGGATTGAACCTAGGGGCATTCCACTTCCAAGCTATACCCCCAGCCCTATTTTTTATTCTTTATTTTTGAAACAGGGTCTCACTCAGTTGTGGAGGGCCTCACTAAGTAGCTGAGGCTGGCCACGAACCTGCAATCCTCCTATCTCAGCCTCCCAAGTACTGGGATTACAAGCATGTGCCACCACGCCCGGCCCCTAGCCCAATTTACTTCTTATTTGGAAACGGACTCACTAGGTTGCTGAGAGCCTCACAAAGTTGCCAAGGCTGGCTTTGAACCTGCGATCCTCCTGTCTCAGCCTCCCAAGTACTGGGATTACAAGTGTGTGCCACCATACCCAATTAGCCATGTTTATTTTAGAGGTCAGACTTTTAGTCTGAGAGACAGATGCACATACACATAGAGCGCAGGGTGTCCTTGGGGTCACAGGCCAGCAGTCTCAGTTGTCAGGAGCAGAACTCAAAGCTGAGTGTTTCAAAATGTCCCAAAGCCTTGTTTCTTTCTTCCATAGGAAGCCTCCTTCTTAGACAGTGCTGATACTTGGTTGTGCCCTTTTTCAACCTCAGCAGGTTAGGAGTGGTCCATTCACTAGGAGCAGCAGATAAACAGAGACCTACTGGTCTCAGTAGTGACATCTAGCAGAGGAAGGAAGTGGGGAAATCAAAGAAACCAGCTCAAGAAGTTAAAAGCCATTGTGATTAAAAAGCCATTGAAGCTAATCGTGGTGGCACACACCCGTAATCCCAGTACTTGGGAGGCTGAGACAGGAGGATCCAGGTTTAAGGCCAGCCTCAGCAACGTTGTGAGACTCTCAGTAACCTAGCAAGACCCTGTTTCAAAACAAAAAATAAAAAGGGCTAGTGTAGCTTAGAGGTAGAATACCCCTGGATTCAATCCCCAGTACCAAAAAAAAAAAAAGCCATTGAGTGAGGGGCAGAGTCCCACAGGGGTCCCAGAGAATGTTCCTGCCTAAAGGTTTTGACTCCTGAAGGACAAAACTCTGATCAGGGAGTCATTAATGCTAAAGAGAAAGTAATCCAGAATCAGGAAGTGCGCAAACCTTTCCAGGTCTGTCACTCCCGAATTCCTGGGAAATCTGTAAATCTACCTTGGGCACTGTTAATTAGCCCACCAATAAATAGATTGAGTAAAGAAAGACACAACATTTTTAGAAAGCTGTAATTTAGGGGACTTTCCAGCATTGTCTATTGATCAGATAATGGAGACCATATCAGCTTAAGAATCCTGAGAATGACTAAACCACCATAAACTGTCTTGAGATCACCGGATTGATGTCATCCCTACTTTCCCATACCCACCCTCACCAACTTTCCTTTCAAAGAAGAGCTGGGCCAGGGCCGGGCATGGTGGCACATGCCCATAATCCTAGTACTTGGGAGGCTGAGACAGGAGGATCTTGGGTTTGAGGCCAGTTTCAGCTACTTAGACTCTCAGCTTTTATTTATTTTTCAAAATAAAAAATAAAATAGAGGCAGGCGTGGTGGCGCATGCTTGTAATCCCAGTACTTGGGAGGCTGAGACTGGAGGATCCAGGTTTGTGGCCAGCCTCAGCTACTTAGTGAGGCCCTCCACAATTTAGTGAGACCCTGTTTCCAAATAAAGAATAAAAAATAGGGCTGGGGGTGTAGCTCGGAGGTAGAATGTCCCTGGGTTCAATCCCAGTACCGCAAAAAATAAAATAAAATAATAATAAAATAAAATAGAGCCAGGCGTGGTGGCGCACGCTTGTAATCCCAGTACTTGGGAGGCTGAGACAGGAGGATTGCAGGTTCGCGAGCAGCCTTAGCTACTTAGTGAGTCCCTCCACAACTTAGTGAGACCCTGTTTCAAAATAAAGAATAAAAAATAGGGCTGAAAGTGTAGCTCGGAGGTAGAATGCCCCTGAGTTCAATCCCCAGTTCTGCAAAATAAAATAAAATAAAATAGGACTGGGGGTGTAGCTCAGAAGTAGAATGCCTCTGGGTTCAATCCCCAGTACCACACACACATACATACACATTAAAAAAAAAATTGAGAGAGAGAGGAGCCGGAAGCCTCCAAAAAAAAAAAAAAAAACCTCCCCGCCAAAGTTCACCAAAACAAAAGTGCATGGACCAAATTGTAGTTCTCTGTTTCTTCAGTGCCTCCGATCTGTCTTTTACACTTAAACCTTTGACTGATCTGCTTTGATTGTTGTGGTTGGCATGAGGAAGGGATTCTGTTTCATGTTTTCCTGTGTGGAGAACCTGTAGCCCCAACACCACTCCCATCAGCAATGTTCTTTCTCCTCTAAGCAAGTTTCCATGTATGCCCAGATCTATTTCTGAGCTGGTCACGTAGAAGATATATCTCCAGGAAAGGGTCCCGAGGAGTTCCCAGAGAGGGGGTGAGCTTGGCTCAGGACCAGCAGGGTTCTTGATATACGTGGTGGAAAGGAATCTCAGCACCTGTCAGTAGAGGCACAGAAATGGATTGAGGAAAGCAAGGAATAGGTGTTCAAGGCAGCCATCTTGAGGATGAGAGATGCATTTTGGGGGTGCCCAGCTCCTCTTTGAAAGGAAACTTGGTGAGGGGTGGCTGTGGGAAGGTACGTAGAGGTGACATCAGTCTGGTGATCTCAAGACAGTTTATGGTGGTTTGGTCATTCTCAGGATTCTTAGGTTGATGTGGTCTCTATTATCTGATCAATAGATAATTCTGGAAAGTCCCCTAAATTACAGCTTTCTCAAAATGTCTTTCTTCCTTTGCTTAATCTATTCATAGGTGGACTAATAGTGCCCAAGGTAGATTTACAGATTTCCCAGGAATCTGGGAGTGAAAGGCCTGAGAAAGAAACTGGCTTGGGGAGTGACAGGCCTGGAAAGGTATATAGAACTTTAAATTGAAATTATATTTCCTTGTCCTTCCTTTATGTCTTTCTTTTTCTACCAATTTTTAAAAATTTCCTCTGTTCTAGCTCAGGTTCTCTACTTTATTCTGTTCTGCTGGCCCAGTTATCTGTCCTGATCCAATATTCTGAGAATAGATTTTTTTTTTTGTACTGAGGATTGAACCCAGGGACTTTTTACCTCTACCTCTGAGCTATACCCCTAGCCCTATTTTATTTTTTATTTTGAAACAGAGTCTCACTAACTTGCTAAAGGCCTTGCCAAGTTTTTGAGGCTGGGTTTGAACCTGCAATCCTCCTGTCTCAGCCTCCAAGTACTGGGATTACAGGCATGCGTCACCTCTCGTGGCTCTGATTATAGCTTTACAATTAGCACGGCAAGCTGGGCGTGGTGGCGCACGCTTGTAATTCCAGTACTTGGGAGGCTGAGGCAGGAGGATCCGGGTTCGCGGCCTCAGCTACTTAGTGAAGCCCTCCGCAACTTAGTGAGACCCTGTTTCCAAATAAAGAATAAAAAAAAAATAGGGCTGGAGGTGTAGCTTGGAGGTAGAATGCCCCTGGGTTCCATCCCCATTACCCCCCCCACACACACACACAAATTAGTATTGCAGAAGTTCTCCTCTTCTTTGGTAGTTAGTATCTTTGCTCTTTTATATAAATTTTAGAATCAGCTTGCCAGGTTCCTTGGAAGTAAACTCCTAGTTAGGAATTATTGGAATTGCATTAAACTTATAAATCAGTTTAGGGAAGAATTGCCATGGATCCTTTGAATGTTGCTTCATCCCTATTATTCCCATTATATCCTTCTGCAAATTTTGATTTAAGATGTCAGACCATCTAAATTTTAAATATTATATTTTTAGTTTCTAGATGTTCCATATGGTTCTGTGTGTGTGTGTGTGTGTGTGTGTGTGTGTGGTACTGGGAATTGAACCAGAGGCATTCTACCTCCGAGCTATAACCCCAGACCAATTTTTTTATTTCTTATTTGGAAACAGGGTCTCACTAGGTTGCTGAGAGCCTCACTAAATTGCTGAGGCTGTCCTTGAACCTGCGATCCTCCTGTCTCAGCCTCCCAAGTACTAGGATTACAAGTGTGCGCCACCATGCCTGGCTCTGTATGGTTCTTTTAAAATCTTTTCGTCATTCCTTATAGTCTTTTATCCCTAACTCATATATTTTGTGTATGTGGGGATTGAACACAGGGGCATTCTACCTCTGAGCTACAACCCAGCCCTATTTTATTATTTTTTTTATTTGGAAACAGGGTCTCCTTAAGTTGATGTGAGCCTCACTAAGTTGCCGAGAGTGGCTTCAAACCTGCAATCCTCCTGTCTCAGCCTCCCAAGTACTGGGATTACAGGCATGTGCCACCACTCCCAGCCTCCTAATTCATATTTTTAAGACTCTCTTATTTTGTAAACTTGGTATTTTGTAATCTGTCTGATAAATCCCAATCCGAAGTCTTTGTAAATCTGATTCTTCTGTCAGCTGGTTTTGCTGACTCTGGCTTCTACTGCCTTATTCCTTTGCACATTGTGATTTTTTTTAAGTATGACATTATTTATTTTCCTTGAAACTTTATTTTGGGAATTTTTTGATGCTTGAAGTTGTTTTCCTTCAAAAAGGGTTTACATTTCCTTCTGCCAAGCCCGGAACACTTTCAGTTGAAGGTTTGGTTGCAGTTTTCTGCCCACACAGGTAGCTGTGAACTCAGAGGGCAAGCACTAGGGCTTAGTCAGTGGAACCTGCCTGTCACTCTTCACTTTGTGTGACCTCAGGCAAGTCGTTTAATCTCTCTAATTCTCCCTATCATCTGTGAAACACCGATAGTAGTACCTACCTCTAAGGCTACTGGAATAATGAAATGGGAGAGTATATAAATACTACTGGCGTTTCTCCACACGGTTGGGGGTCATTGAGTCCCATTCTCTTTCACTGAGTAGCCCCGTCTGGCCCCAGCTGGTGGGAGAGCCTGGCCGCAGCCCCAGCCTCACATACAGTGGGAGTGGAGCGTGCAGACGGGCTCCTGTGAATGGCTCTGCTTCAGCCTTGCGATGACTGCGCCTCCTAATGCCTTCGAAGGACAGGCATCTCTGCCCTCACTCTTTACTACAGTCCAGGTTGTCTTGGAGGTCACTTGGATCTGGATAACAAGAAAAATGACATTTGACATAAATGTTTTCTTCAGATGCTGCAGGAATTGGTTGATTATGATTTTAAAAAATTCTGAGGTTGGGCTGAAGGTATAGCTCAGTGGTAGGGCAGCTGCCTAGCAAACATGAGGCCCTGGTTCCAGGCCCAGCACCATGCAAACAAATAAAGTCTTTGTAATTATCTTATTATGTTAGTAACAAGATATTCAAATTGTTTATAATTTTTAATCATATGTAAGTTGACAATAATATAAAGATGAGACAAAAAGAAAGTTGTATATTGGTATAAAAATATTTTAAGTCCTTTCTGGGATATAAAGGAATAAATTTAATAATATAAACTCAACTATATTGAGAAAAACAGGGAAAGGGAAGCTGGAAGGACTATATTTAGTCATCAACAGTAGTTACTTCTGAATGGTGGAATTCTGAGTAATCCCCGGCCCCACAGTAGCAGCATAGTAAAGACTGGTCTGAGGCTGGGTTTTGGATTCAGAAAGTTGGTACCTATGTGGCCTTAGACAGATGACACACTCTCTGGGTCTTAGTTTCCCCTTCTGTTGGGTTGTTTTGAAGATCTTATTTCTCCTATCCTACCTTAGAATAAATAATGATGGCTAGGGATATAGCTCAGTGGTGGAGCACTTGCCTAGCTTGGGTGAGACCTTAGGTTGCATCCCCAGCACCACAAAAGAAGAAGAAGTCGTCTCAAGTGCCCACCCTGTGATGTGGTACGTGTTAGCTCTATAAATGGTGGCAGTTGCTATTTTAATACATCTACATTCTTTCCAGATTTCTTTTATGCTGAACATGCATTACTTTATAATCAAAGGAGTAAAATTAAAAGTTCAACAACAACAAAAGTTGCACAGACAGTTCCCAGCTTAAGGTTCTTCAACTTTCTGAAGCAAAAGCAATACACATTCAGTAGAAACCATGCCTTGAGTTTTGCATTTTGGTCTTTTCCCAGCTGGTGATGTGCACTGGGTCATGCTCTTGATGCTGGGTAGCGGCAGCTCCAAGTGGGCCACACAGTTGTGAGGGGACACAACTGGTACTGTACAGCATGTTGCTAAGCTATGGTGTTCACTAAGTTAGGTGTACTCCATGCACTTTGACTTGGGATATTTTCAACTTAAGACAGATTTATTGGTATATAACCTCATTGTAAGTTGAGGAGCAGCATCTGTATATAAGTTGCTGACAAAATTATTTTACATCCTTAAGTTGGGTTTCCAGGCCTCCCTGCAATTAAGAAAGGGTCCTAGAGACCTAAATACCAAGGAGCCAGAGAGCAGGGTGCTGGGCCGTAAGGGGCTGGGGAGAGGGTGGATTGCAGTCCATTTGGCTGTGGAGATGCTAAGCCTCTCCCTCTGAACCTGTCCAGGACGCAATGAGCCCCTGAAGAAGGAGCGGCTCAAGTGGAAGAGTGACTACCCCATGACTGACGGGCAGCTGCGCAGCAAGCGGGATGAGTTCTGGGACACAGCACCTGCCTTCGAGGGCCGCAAGGAGATCTGGGATGCCCTCAAGGCCGCCGCCTACGCTGCGGAGGCCAATGACCACGAGCTGGCTCAGGCCATCCTGGATGGAGCCAGCATCACTCTGCCTCATGGTGAGCAAGCAGGGCCAGGGCTTTATCCCAGCTGGAGCTGGGGGGTCACCTGCACAGGTTAGCAGTGGGGGACAGCCAGTGGCCAGTCATGCATCAGGACTTTTTATTCAGGCTGCTGGAGTCAGAGGAGTATGTGTGTGTGGCTATTTACTTGTTCACTCAAGCAGTCCTTTTGGAGCATAGACCAGGAAGGGAGAAAAAGAAACATAAGACCCAGTCCCCACTTGCCTAATGAGGTGACAGAAAGACACCATAAACCTGCAAGCTAAAGACTTGCTTAGGGCAGGTTTGGGTCCCAGAACATCTGAAGCACCAATCTGTTGGGTCATATGTGTTGGGCACTGAACTAGAAGCTTCTACTGCATTATCTCATTTGGGTTCACAGCAGCCTTATGGGCTGTGAAAAGCGATCTTGCTAGGTTGCTGAGAGTCTTGCTAAATTGCTGAGCCTGGCCTCGAAACTGTGATCCTCCCATCTCAGCCTCCCAAGTACTCGGATTATAGGCATGCACCACCATGCCCAGCTTGACCAGGCACCTTTAACAACAGAAATGTGTGCCTCACAGTTCTGGAAGCTGGAAATCCAAGATCGTGGTGCTGGCTGATTTAGTTTCCGGGGAGGGCTCTCTTCCTGTCTTGCAGATGGCCACTCTCTTGCTGTGTCCTCACATGGTGGAAAGAGGAAGAGAGAGCTTTCTGGTGTCTCTTCTCATAAGGACAATGATCCTGTCAGATCAGGGCCCTTTCTTATGACCTCATTTAACCTGAGCTAGTTCCACAGAGACCCCATCTCCAAATAGAGCTGCACCGAAGACTAGGGTTTCAGCTTGAACTGTGGGGGACACAAGCACTCTGTCACAACAGTGGGTCCCAAGTCAACACTGACCACCCTGCCTTTCCCACAGGCACCCTCTGTGAATGCTACGACGAGCTGGGCAATCGCTACCAGCTGCCCATCTACTGCCTGTCCCCGCCCGTGAACCTGCTGCTGGAGCACACCGAGGAGGAGAGCCTGGAGCCCCCGGAGCCCACGCCCGGGGTGCGCCGTGAGTTCCCGCTGAAGGTGCGCCTCTCCACGGGCAAGGACGTGAGGCTCAGCGCTAGCCTGCCCGACACCGTGGGGCAGCTAAAGAGGCAGCTGCACGCCCAGGAGGGCATCGAGCCGTCCTGGCAGCGATGGTTCTTCTCTGGAAAGCTGCTCACAGACCGCACACGGCTCCAGGAAACCAAGATCCAGAAAGATTTTGTCATCCAGGTCATCATCAACCAACCCCCGCCACCCCAGGACTGATGGGCCCACAGACTTCTGGGAGGACAGGCCGTGGGGGGCCTCTGCAGGGCTGAGGCCCCGGCCTGGAGCTCCAGGCCCCACCCTGCTGCTGCCTTCGAGTGCTGTTGTTCTCTTCAGGGGCATGGTCCTGCTCTGTGGTTCTGGGTGAGCTGTGAAGGGTCCCTGCCTCCCAGTACCTGGCACCCGGGGAGCAGTGCTGCCACACACAGGCCTTGCCAACCTTGTCAGAGAAAAGGCGACCCGGGGCCCTCTACCCCGCCTCTCTCCTGCAGCGGGTTCGAGCCATGGGGGCCTAGAGGTCATGGAGCCCAGATCTGTCGTCTGGTGCCACGCTGCGCTCGCTCCAGTTTTCTGCTCAGGGTCGGGAAGCAGCTGCTGTCTCCCTCCTCTGCCCTGGTCATGGTGCCAGTCCCCTGGAGGGGAGGGAAGCACCAGTGAGCCCCAGGGCTCAGGGAGCCTGAGGCGGGCGGGCCTCTGCCTCTCCCTGCCCACAGCACAATCGGCAGAGAGGAGGCAGGTGGCCGGAGGGCTGGGCTTTGTGGCAGGGGTCTGCACGGGGCCATCTCCTAGCTGTAACCCAAACTGGGGGGGTCTGCAGCCTGGTCATGGCCCCCACAGCAGGTCCTTGTGTACAGACATATCTGCATATTTATCAATAAAGCCTTTTGCTCCTTCTCGCCTGGCTTCTGACTTTGAGTTCTGCAGTATAGTGGAGCCCCCGGAGCTCCTGCTGGTATGGGGACAGGTGGCCACAGCAAAACACACAGACCAGAACCACTAGCCTTCTGGGCCCTAATCCTGATTCCTCTTGTATTCTTGTGGGCCCTGAGGAAAAGCCACTTAACCTCTGGACCCATGTGGCTTTTCTTGAAAGTGGAGGTGACTCTGCCTGCCCCGCTTCCCCTAGCAGTTGCTGGGAGGATTAAAAGGGAAAACAGATGTGAAAGTGCCTTGAAGGCAAAGCAGCACCTCAGGACTGTGGCTTTAGTTGCTGCTGGTCTGCTCCTGTCGCAGGAGGCGGCTGGCTTTGGGCTCCAGCCCAGCAAGCCAGGGCCTCCCAACCAAGGTGTGCATGGAAATCCTGGAGATGCTGTGCCCATGTGGGTATCAAAGCAGAATTTCTGATAAATTTTGATTAGGAGCAGGTGCAGAGGTCTGTGAGCCAGAGAGAAGGAACCAGTTCCTTGTGTGTCTTTAAGGGAATGTGTGCCCCCAGGCAGAGGGGAGTCCCAAGGCTATTTAGCTAAGGCAGGACATTGGAGCTTACAGAAGTGCAGAGCCAGGCGTCTCCAGTTCCCTGGCAGGTTAAACCTGGGTCACAATGACCCAGGGCTAGAGCCTGCAAATTCCAGGTGTGGAACTGAGCTGTACAGTCTGCTTTTCCTCCAGTTGGGAGTATTCTTTGTTCTCAGGGTCACCGGCCCCTGGTCAAGGTAGCCTGGCACTGTCTGGTGCTCCTTGTGATCCGGCTTTGGCACTGCACTCTGGCTTTCTGAGACCCTTCTCTTTAAGCAACCCTGCAAGTCCTACAGAAGCCATTGAGGGAGAAGACAGACAGATGAATTAGGTCTATCCATGACTAATGGACATGTGGTCCAATGCAGTGATGATTCGCTAGGGGGTGCTGAGGGGCCCCAAAGAGTCAAAGGCCAGCAGGAGCTGCAATCAGAGGGAGATAGCTGCCCTTGCTCCACCCTGCCCTGGCACTCTGGCCTGCACGAGCCAGAGTCTGCCCTCCTCACAGCCAGCAGAGCCTGTTTCCAGGGCCACCTGGGGGAACAGGCCTGCCTTGGGTACCCATGTTTGGGTTGCAGGCCCCTTGGCTGATGCTAGTTGGACAGGGTTTCCAGATATCCAGCAGGTGGCGCTGCCATCCAGGCCAGAGGATGCAGCCAGTGGGTCCTTTGTGCAGCCCAGCTGCCCTGGCTAGGGCCCAGCCAGTCGAAAGCACTCAGGGCAGAGACTGAACAGGCTCCTTCCCACAGCCCTGCTCTTGGGGCACTGTGCCCTCTGGTTCCATAGGCCAGTGGTTGGGGGAGGGACAGCTCCTCTGCTCCTGGCCCTGGCTCCCCTGCTCCCTGGGGCTGCCCGAGGTGAAGGTGACAGGTGGGGGAGGCAGGTGGAGAATTGGGCCCGTGAGCTCATAGCAAAGGCGCCCAGCAGGCGGGGGTGGATATTCTGGCCTATAAAGCCCCCGTGCCCTGTGGCCTGCAGAGGCAGTCATGGACGGCACCATGGAGGGTTCCGAAGCGGTGCAGAGGGCCACAGCGCTCATTGAGCAGCGGCTGGCGCAGGAGGAGGAAAGTGAGGTAGGAGCAAGGGTCTGGGGGCCCGAGGGGTGCCTGGGAAATCCATCTCTGCTATCATGGAAAGTGAGAGCCTGGTTGTCACACCATAGGTGGGGCGGTTGGGCAGGTGTCCCCCCTGGCCCAGCTGGCCCCACTCCTGCCCCAGGGTGCTCCTGGCAGAGGGGGTTGCTGGTGGTGAGAGACTGAGCCTTCAGTCCCCAAAACTGAGAGCGAGTTTTGGGGGTTTTGGAAGAGGGAGCTGAGCCTCCCAAGACCCTGCCCACCATCTGGGCTTCAGGAGACAGGCAGGCTGTGCAGGGCAGACAGCTAGGCATTGCCTAGGAATGCCAGAATGTGCGGCCCTGAGAAGTCCCACTGCTGCTGGGAAGTGGGGACAGGAGCAATTCCAGGGCTTGGTCACTGCAGGGGAATAAGGGATGCTGGAAAGGCAGCAAGGATTTCCTCAGGATTGCAGCCACATTTGGGGAGGCTGAGGCAGCACAGCTGCATTTTCTCTAGGATAAGGAAGTGGGGCTGGAGTGCTGGCCTGTCCTACTTTAAATTGTATTTACCCTGCCAAGAGCCCGGTTCTGAGAGGAATGGAAGGACCCATAAGACCCAAACCCTGCCCTCTTTTCACCGGCCCAGCATCCATTTTAGCTAACACTCCTCAGTTGCATAGTCAACTAAGAAACAAAGCAGAGGTACAACACACCCACTTGCTAAAGACAAAATGATGAATGGGAGTCACTACAGCTACTCCGAGAGCCGGGTGGAGAGGGATGGCCAGATCCTCACCAGCTGCGGGCCTGGGACCAGCTTCGAATTCACTCTGGCCATTGTGGAGGCGCTAAGTGGCTAGGTGGTGGCCGACCAAGTGAAGGCACCGCTTGTCCTTAAAGATTAGAGCAGAAGCATCTGGCCCTGGTGAGAGAAGCAGGCCGTGGTAGTCCATCCTCACCATGGTAGTCCATCCTCACCGTGGTAGTCCGTCCTCACCGTGGTAGTCCGTCCTCACCGTGGTAGTCCGTCCTCACCGTGGTAGTCCGTCCTCACCGTGGTAGTCCGTCCTCACCGTGGTAGTTCATCCTCACCGTGTTAGTTCATCCTCACCGTGGTAGTCCATCCTCACCCACCACCACAAGTGAAAAGCAGCTGGTTAACATGCCGAGAAGCCAGCCGTCTGCTTTTGTGAAGTTTCTGCAGTTGTGAAGTAACCACACAGGGTTTCTCAGCCTGCAGGTTGTGTCTGTACATTTCTGAACCTTGTTTGCAGAATAAACAGGGCATTTAGCAAACTACCAAAAAAATAAAAAAGAAAGAAAAGAAAAAAGAAACAAAGCAGAGGATAGAGATGGTTACAGATGTGACTCCGCAGTGAAGGAGCACAAAGGCTGGTGAGTCATCCCAACTGTGGACCTTCAAGGACTACTTGGTGGGCCGGATGATATTTGAGCTGGACCTTCAAGAATGATAAGTGGAGATCAGGACCAGGAGAGTATTCTAGGCTAAGGAAATTACAGTAGCTAAAGTCTTCATGAGTGAAAATGTGGCCATAATCAGAAAGTCGGGGTGGGGGGTGCTAAATCTAAAAAGGGAAGCAGAGGACAAACCAGAGAGAGCTGTGTGGAAGATGCCTATTCTGTGGGCAATGGGGAGCCACTAAATGTTGTAGAGTGAAGGACAGTGGTGGTGTCTGGCTTGTTTTAAGAAGGCAGCTCTGAAGGCACTGAGAAGGACTTGCTGGATGGGGAAAGGATAGCCCTAACTGGAATGGAAAGGAGGAGTAAGTCAGTTTAGAGAAAGGCACCATTCAAAAAAGGAAGTGTGGCTGAATGAGGGGGCGAGGAAGGAGGGAGCAGAACTCTAAGGGAAGAAGAGATGGGTTCAGATTTGACAAGGAAGAGCTGGGACCAGCCTGCTGAGTCCTGGCTGGGGCATCCCTGGATCTCCAGGAATCCCGCTTCTCACTCCTCTGAGGGCATGTGCACATGGCTGGCCAGTGCCAGGCAGGGGAGTCATGCTGCTGTGTCATTTCTGGAATGCTGCCACTAGACACAGGAACCTTTAGCAAGGGGACACAGAGCATTCATTCATCCAACAAATATAGCTACAGGCCTATTGGGACACCGGGCGCCCTTGGAACCAACCTTCCCACCCAGTGCCTACTGCATGCCAGGCACTGTGCTGAGCACAGCCTCTCTCCTCTTTCTCTCTCTCTTTCTCTCTGAAGATTGAACCCAGGGGCACTTTACCACTGAGCTACATCCCCAGTCTTTTTATTTTTTATTTTTTATTTTGAGACAGGGTCTTGCTAAGTTGCCCAGGCTGACCTTGAACTTGAAATCCTCCTGCCTTAGCCTCCCCAGTAGCTGGTATTATAGCTGTGTGCCACTGTACCTGGCTGCATTCTCAAATTTAATCTGTACAACATTATATGAAGTAAGATGGGAGTTTTGTTTCATGAACTAACATTCAATTCAACAAATATTTATTGAGAACCTACCATGTGACAGCCTATAAAGACAAATCCAAAGTGAGGGGTTGTAGAGTCTGACCTGTATGGTCTTAGAGACCCAGCCCATCAGGGTTTTTAGAGGGCCTCTGGCTAGTCTGCACCCCCTCCCTATGGTGGGGAGGGCAAAGGAGGGCTGGAGCTCTGCTGGGGGGAGCTTCCCGGGTTAGGTCCTCACTAAGGGATGGGCAGAGATGCTGAGCCCACCTGCCATTATCCATTCGCTCATGGCTTTGTTCATTCACCAAACATTTGCCGAGTACCTACTATGTGCCAGGCCTATCACAGGTGCTGAGGATACCAAGATGATTAAGCCACAAGCCCCGTCCTCTGGATGCCCCATGAGGAGCCCAGCCAGGGTCCCACATATAGCAGGAGCTGCAGCCCCAGGTCATCTCTTGTCCCTGGAAGAAGATTCAGTATTGGCCTCACCTGAGGTTTGGGGAGACTCCAAACCATGTAAGCCTGACAAAAAAGAGAGGGTAGTGGTTGACAGGACATTGAACATGGAGACCTGGAGCCGGGTGCAGTGCAGCAAGCCAGAAATCCCAGTACTTGGGAAACTGAGACAAGAGGACCACAAGTTTGAGGCCAGCCTCAGCAACTTAGTGAGACCTTCATCAACTTAGTGAGACCTAGTTTCAAAATAAAAAATAAAAAGGGCTGGGAGTATAGCTTGGAGGTAGAATGCTCCTGGGTTCAAACCAGGAGAAGGGGGAGGGGGAGGGGAGGAGGAAGAGACAGCAATGACCTGGGAAATGAGCCCTCAAACTCACCCTGGAGGAGACTAATGCTGGAGCTCAGTGAGAAATGAGAAAGGCAGCTGGGTGCTAAGCGGGACCACTCCTCCCCAGCTGACCTTCTGCCCCAGCACTCTCCAACCTGGCAGATGTTCCTGGGCTTGCATCCATACAAGATGCAGGAGGCAGGTCCAGGGATGGGTGTGCCAGCCCTTCACAAAGAATGAAGTAGTCTGGGGAAACCAGAGCTACAAGCACCGACTTGGAAGGGAGTTCAACCAAATTATTACAATGAGAATAATGTGGCTACCTAGGCATCACCTCAGCCTGGAAGCAGAGGAGTTGCTGCTCCCATCCCTTTGTTTTTCTCATAGCAATAGTTTCCAGGCTCTAGGTTTCACATATCAGAAAGTTTCTGAGAAAAAAAGTCAATGTCTGCCAAATTTTTATATTGCCAAGAGGGCCATTTAAAAATAAAATAACTAGCCAGGCGTGGTGGCGCACGCTTGTAATCCCAATACTTGGGAGGTTGAGACAGGAGGATGGCAGGTTTGCGGCCAGCCTCAGCTATTTAGTGAGGCCCTCCGCAACTTAGTGAGACCCTGTTTCAAAATAAAGAATAAAAAATAGGGCTGGGGGTGTAGCTCAGAGGTAGAATGCCCCTGGGTTCAATTCCTGGTACCGCAAAAAAAAAAAAAAGAATAAAAATTAGGGCTGGGGGTATAGCCCAGAGGTAGAATGCCCCTGGGTTCAATCCCTGGTGCTGCAAATAAATAAATTAATTAATCAATTAATAATAAATATAAAAATAAAATAACAGCCAGGAGTGGTGGCATGTGCCTGGAATACCAATACTTGGGAGGTTGAGACAGGTGGATTGCGAGTTCGAGGACAGCCTCAGGAATATAGCCAGATTCTCAGCAACCTGGCAAGACTTTGTTGCAAAACAATAAATAAAATAGGGCTGGGAGTGTAGCTCAGAGGTAGAATGCCCCTGGGTTCAATCCCCAGTACCATAAATAAAATAACAGCTGGCACAATGGTGCACACCTATAACCCTAGCTACTCAGGAGATTGAGGCTGGAGGATTTTAAGTTCTAGGCCAGTCTGGGTAACTTAGTGAGACCCTGTCTCAAAATAAAAATTTTAAAAGGGCTGGGGAAGCTGAGCATGGTGATGCATGCTTGTTATCACAGTACTTGGCTGAAACAGGAGGATCTCAGGTTCAAGGCCAGTTCGTAGTAACATAGCAAGACCCTGTTTCAAAATAACAAATAAAATAGGGCTGGGGATGTAGCTCAATGGTAGAGCACACCTGGATTCAATCCCCAGTAACACACACACACACACACACACACACACACACACACACACGACTGGGTTGTAGCTCAGTGGTAGGCAAAAATGGGGGGGGGTCTAACTCTACCAAAAAAAGTTAAAAAGAAAGAAAAGTCAAAGGTAGGCATGGTGGCACATGCCTGTAATCCCAGTACTTGGGAGGCTGAGACAGGAGGATTGCAGGTTTCGAAGCTAGCCACAGCAACTTAGTGAGGCTATCAGTAATTTAATGAGACCCTTTTTCTGAATAAAAAATAAAATAGGGCTGGGGTTGAGCCTGGAGGTAGAAGGCCCCTGGGTTCAATCCCTAGCAACCCCCCCATACACACAATTATGTTTGTACTAAACATATACAGATTCTCCCCTGCCATTATTCCCTAAACAATAAAGCATAACTGTCTAAATAGCATTTACACTGTATTAGGTATTATAAGTAATCTGAAGATGGTTTACAGTATCAAATATCAAATACTTATATGCAAATACTGTGCCCTTTTAACAAGGGACTTGAGAATCTGCAGATGTTGGTATCTGCTGTGTGTCCTGGAACCCAACCCCTGTGGATACAGAGGGACGACTTCGTGTTTAATACCATGAAAACTCACTCTGGTGGCCTTCAGTCTTGTTTGGTCGGGGACCGGGGCAGTCAGGAAGCAGGTGTTTGAGCCAGGCTGGAATTGAGGCTGAGGAGGGGGACTGTGGAACCTGCCCCCTTCTGGGGTCCTCTCCAGGGATCCGGCCCTTGGCTGGGCTCTGAGGCCACACAGGAGGAGCCCTTGCGGGGGTGTCCTTGGGTGTTTGGGGGAGAGGCCACCAGCGCCCCCATCCTGGAGACCATGCTCTCTTGGCTCACCAGAAACTGCGAGGCGCCGCCCACGGGAAGCTGCCCATGGACACGCTCGTGCTGGAGGATGAGAAGCGCCTGGGCGCCCAGAATCTGGCTGTGCAAAAGGTTAAGGTAAGTGCGGGAGAACCCAAAGTCTGCGCTTGGGGGACCGGCCAGGCAGTTAGGGCCTCGGCTCCTCCCCTGCTGCTCTGCGCCTCCCGCGGTCCCTGGACCAGCAACTCAGCACCCCTGGGAACCCCAGAGCAAAACAGATCTCCTCCCCACCAGACCTGCAGAGTCAGACACCGCCCACCCCGCGCCGCCCCCAGTGTTTGCCATCTTGTCCTGGAAGGGGAGTTGGACCTTGGCTCTTTCTCTCTAGGTCTCCCTACCCACTCCACCCCTGCCTCCAGCTTAGCTCAGGGGTTCTCCAAGCCCCCCAAACTCTGGGTCCCAGTGTGGGGGTTGACGGGGCATCCCCACTCAGGGCCAAGAGCGCGTGCGCAAGACATCCCTAGACCTTCGGCGGGAAATCATCGATGTGGGCGGGATCCAGAACCTCATCGAGCTGCGGAAAAAACGCAAGCAGAAGAAGCGCGAAGCCCTGGCCGCCTCCCAGGAGCCGCCTTCAGAGCCCGAGGAGATCGTAAGGGTCCTGGGGAGGATGCCTGTGTGGGCAGGGAGAAGCGGGGAGACCCCAATCACCCGGGCCATCCTCCATGACTGGACTCTCACCCTGCAGACGGGCCCCGTGGATGAGGAGACATTCCTGAAAGCAGCAGTGGAAGGGAAAATGAAGGTCATCGAGAAGTTCCTGGCCGATGGGGGTTCAGCGGACACCTGCGATGAGGTGATGCCCCAGCCCCGCACCTGTGCCTGCACCTGCCTGGCTTTCAGAGTTGCCACCCCCACTCTGCTCAGACCCTGGTTCAGCACATCTGTGGCTTTGTTTAAGAACAGCCATGGAAGTCAGGCGTGGGGGTGCACGCCTATAATCCCAATACTTGGGACGCTGAGACAGGAGGATCGCGGGTTCCAGACCAGCCTCAGCAATTTAGCAAGACCTTGTTTCAAAATAAAATAGGGCTGGAGTGCAGCTCAGAGGCAGAACGCCCCTCGGTTCAATCTCCAGTACAAGGAAAAAAAACAAAACAAAAAGCAAAAAAAAAAAAAAAAAAAAAAAAAAAAAAAAAAAAAAAAAAAAAAAAAAAAAAACAACAACAGACATAGAGCCAGGGTGTGGTGGCACATGCTTATAATCCCAGTATTTGGGAGGCTGAGACAGGAGGATCGCAGGTTCGCAGGCAGCCTCAGCAACTTAGCAAGACCCTCCACAACTTAGGGAGACCCTGTTTTGAAATAAAATGTGTAGAATGCCCCTGGGTTCAATCCCCAGTAACACACACACACACACACACACACACACACACACACACACACACACAGAGCCGTGGGCATTCTTTGGGTGGGTCAAGGTGTGCCAAATCCTTCTTCTACCTTTCCTCAACTTAAATCACCTCCAGAGTAACAAATGTCACATGTTTCTTTAGGAAAGGTGAAAGAATGGCATCAAATAAAAAGAGTTCAGGAACAGGAGATTTGGGCTCAAATCCTGTGTCTACCACTCCCTAGCTTTGGCCCCCATGGCTGGTCAGGTCACCTCTCCAGGCCTGTTTCCTTCACTCTAACAGGCCTACTTCCTTCATGTGCAATATTAAGCCAGGTGTGGAAGGGCACACCTATAATTCTAGTACCTGGAAGGTTGAGACAGGAGGATCACAGGTTTGAGGCCAGCCTCAGCTACTTAGCAAGGCCCTCCGCAACCTAGCAAGCAATCTTTATATAAAAAATATAAAGGACTAGGGGTGCAGCTCAGAGGTAGAATGCTCCTGGGTTCAATCCCCAGTACCAAAGAAAAGCAATATTAGCATGTCAATAAGTATTTACTGAATGAATGAAAAAAATCTAAAGCATATGCTAGGATATGATATTTTTGTTTCTCATGGTATAATCTCATACTTTCTTTTTTTTTTTTGTGGCACTGGGGATTGAACCCAGGGGCATTCTACCTCCAAGCTATACCTCCAGACCCATTTTATTCTTTATTTTGAAACAGCGTCTCACTAAATTGCAAAGGGCCTCATAAGTTGCTGAGGCTGGCCACGAACCTGCGATCCTCCTGTCTCAGCCTTCCAAGTACTAGGATTATAAGTGTGCACCACCACGCCCGGCTTCATACTTTCTTTTAAAAATTAGTGTGTGTGTGTGTGTGTGTGTGTGTGTGTGTGTGTATGTGTGTGTGTGTCTGTGTAATGTGTGTGGGGAATGAACCTAAGGCCTTGCTCATGCTAGGCAAGTGCTCGATCAGTGAGCCACATCTGCAGCCCCTATTTTTATTATTTTATTGTGGTAAAATATAACATGAAATACACTATTTTAATCATCTTAATTCAGTGGCATTAATTACACTTACAATGCTGTACAACCATCACCACCATTTATTTATTTATTTATTTATTTATGTACTGAGGATTGAACCCATGGGCGTTCTACCTCTGAGCTACACACCCAGCCCGGTTTTTTGTTTTGAAACAGGGTCTTGCTAGGTTGCTGAGAGTCTCAATACTTGCTGAATCTGTCTTTGAATCTGCAATCCTCCTGTCTCAGCCTCCCAAATATTGGGATTACAGGCGCACGCTACCATGCCTGGCTTACCACCATCTATTTAAAAAAAAAATTGTCACCCATCATACTTTTTGTTTTCCCTGAAACTGCCTCTTAGCACTTCATGAGGTGCTCCCTTGCTCTCATAGCCTGGGATTTAGCATTTGATGGTCACCCACCTTTGGTCTGTATTATTACAGAATTTGACATGTATATTCTACTCTTCAGCCTCCATGGTCTTCATCTTTTTTGTCTGTCCAGGCACCTCCTATCTACTAGGTGCCGGAAGTACCAAATAAAAAAGAGAAGGGTTGAGAGTTGTGGGAGAGTGCCCCAAACCAGATTGTTAGTATACGGAAAGACACTCACTGTGGCCCAAGTGTTTTGAGTCCAAAGCAGGAAGTGGCTGCACTGAAGATGGAGAAAGTTCATTCTTTTCTTGAATTGTTAATCAGTGTGGCCTACTCATTCTGGTTCTGCTCAGCACTCTGGACACAGAGTCCAGCAAGACTCAGCCTGCCCTCAGATGCTTGTAGTCAAAGGTCATCGGGTTCCCTAGGGCCACTGTGGCCTAGAGGTTTCAAGGCAGGCAGGGATGAGAGCTGCATCTTGAAGGAGCAACAGATTTCCATCAAGTACTCATAGAAAGCGAGGCCAAAATAGGCATGTGCTGTGCAAAGGCAGGGTTGGAAAGGCTGGGGTGTAGTGAGCAGGTCAGAGTCTCTGGGGCAGGGGCTCCAAGGCTGGTCTGGGTAGAGCATAAAGGAGCTGGCAAAACATGTGGGGACATAGGGACCCAACACAGGGGTCAGAATGGGGTTCTGGCAAGGCCTGGGCCTCAGCTTGGATGGGAGGTGGGCTTGGGTCTGGGACCAAAGACCAAGTCTCACAGCCTCTCTGGGGACAGTTCCGTCGGACAGCACTGCACCGAGCCTCCCTGGAGGGCCACTTGGAGATCCTGGAGAAGCTTCTGGAGAGTGGGGCCACTGTGGACTTCCAGGATCGGGTGAGTGAGAGGGCAGGTTTTGGGTGGAGGAGGGGAGAGGTGGGTCCAGTACCAATAGACCCCCCTCTCCCTGACAACCTGATCCAGTCTGGGACACAATTGGCTGCTCAGGGACCAGGCTGCAGCTCTATTGGGCTGTGAGACATTGGGTAAGCTCTGTCCTTTTCCTGAGACTCCTCTGTAACTCTTGCTTGGACTAGATGGACCCTGAGGGCTCTTCTATTCCACTGCCCAGACACAGCAGTGTCTCTGCCCATTCCCTGCACCCTTCCCCTGGACGCCCTCCTGCTTTCCACGCTGGGCTCCTTTCCCCCAGGACACTTTCTTCCCTGCAGCTCTGCAATTAAGCCCCATCCTCCCTTCTAGCTGGACTGCACAGCCATGCACTGGGCCTGCCGTGGAGGCCACCTGGAGGTGGTGAAACTCCTGCAAAGCCGCGGAGCAGACACCAATGTGAGGGACAAGGTGAGGCCACGATGCTCAGATGCAGTGGCTAGTGGGCTGGCTGCAGGGAGGAGGGTGGAGGGCAAAGGCAGGTAACTCAGGTGGCAGGAGAGTAGTGAGCAGCTGCAGGCCCTTTGAGGGACCACCATCCGGGGATGGGACCAGGAAAAGCAGAGCAGAGGGGGTGTGAGAAGACCCACTATCTTGGGGACTTGGGGCCCACTAGCAAGATGGATTCAGAATTTGTTCATTTGTGCAATTCTTCATCATCCTTTTGTTTATCCATCCACCTATCTATCCATTTATTTATTTATTTAGGTACTGGAAGTTGAACCCAGGGGCATTCTACCTCTGAGTTACACCACCAGTACTTTTTTTTTTTTTTTTTTTGAAACAGGGTCTCACTAAGTTGCTGAGACTGGCCTCAAACCTGCGATCCTCTGTCTCAGCCTCCCAAGTACTGGGATTACGGGTGTGGGCCACTGTACCCCACTTCTGTTCATTTATTTACTAATTCACCATCTTTCTATTCATTCATTCCTTCAAGTGTAACCTTGAACAAGTAAGCATTTGAGCCTCTGTTCCTCATCTACAGAGTCCTTGTGTAGATTAGGTGGGGAAATGTTTATAAATGAATCCATTTTTCAACATAAAGCTAATGCTTTGGAAGTTTTTGCCATACCTGTCACATAGTCATCTCTCAATAAATGTCATCTTTATAATTTTCCAAAGAAGAGTGGACTGGGGATGCGACTCAGCAGTATAGAACTTGCCTAGCACGTGCAAGGCCCTGGATTCAATCCCCAATAGCCCATAATAATAACAACAATAAATAATGTAAGTGGAGGTAGGCAGGTGTGGTGGCACATGCCTGTAATTACAGTACTTGGGGGGAAGGCTGAGACAGGAGGATCACCAGTTCAAAGTCTGTCACAGCAACCTAGGGAGACCCTGTTTCCAAATAAAAAATAAAAAGGCCTGAGGGGAGCTGGGCATGGTGGTGCACACCTGTAATCCCTGTACTTGGGAGGCTGAGACAGGAGAATTGCAGGTTCAAGGCCAGACTCAGTAGGTTCAAGGCCAGCCTCAGTAATTTAGTGAGGCCCTCAGCAACTTAGTGAGACCTATTTCAAAATAAAAAATAAAATGAGGATAGGGGTGTAGCTCAGAGGTAGAATGCTCCTGGGTTCAACATCAGTACAAAAAGAAAAGAGTGAAGGAGTGAACAGTTGCCCACAGCTAGATAAGAGAGGAACCTTAGAAATCTTCAAGAGGAGGTGGTGTTTAAGGCTTTATTTTGTATTTGTTTATTTATTTATTTATTTATTTATTTATTTATTTATGGCACTGGGGATTGAACCCAGGGGCATTCTACCTCTGAGCTACACCCCCAGTCCTATTTTTTATTCTTTATTTTGAAACAGGGTCTCACTAAGTTGCAGCGGGCCTCACTAAGTAGCTGAGGCTGGCTGCGAACCCGGATCCTCCAGTCTCAGCCTCTCAAGTACTGGGATTACAAGTGTGCATCACCACACCTATCCTGTTGGATAGGATGGTGGGAGACTGTGCCATCCCCTGTCCCTTCAGGGCTCAGGCCTTGGCACTAGGACTTGGGAGAAGGATCAAGCTGAAGTTAGGAAAGCCCCCCAGTACTTCCTACTTCCTCCCCACAGCTGCTGAGCACTCCCCTGCACGTGGCAGTCCGCACGGGGCATGTGGAGATCGTGGAACACTTCCTATCCCTGGGTTTGGACATCAACGCCAAAGACAGAGTGAGTGCTGGCCTTCTGCTGGCTTGTGCCCCTCTGCACCCGTGGGTTGGAGAGCTTGTGGGTTCCCACAGATGAGCCATCCTTCCCTCTGGGATCCCTTAGTATGGCTCCTGAGCAGGGTCTCTAGCCCACCTCCTGTCACCTGCTCCCCACTCACTGCCCCCAAAGGCCATGCTGAGTGGTACCCTGTCACTAGGAAGGGGACAGCGCCCTGCATGACGCCGTGAGGCTCAACCGCTACAAAATCATCAAACTTCTGCTCCTGCATGGGGCTGACATGATGACCAAGAACCTGGTAAGTCCACTCCTTCCCTGCTGCAGTAACCAGTGAGCACGTGCACAGTGGAGGGTCTGTCTGGACCCCTGGGGCAGCCCCAGCTTAGGGACACATGTCATTGGCTCTGGACAACAGCACAGTACATATAGTTATCCTCTTCCAGAATGTCATTCCAACCACCCAACTCCCCTACTCCATGTGTGCCAATGTCCAGGGTAGAAAGAGGAATGGCAAGGGGATTCCCAAAGGCCCCCAGAGAGGCCATGGGTATCCTAACCTGCAGACCCAAGGAGGGCCAAGATCATGAGGCACAGAGCTGGAAGGAACCTAAGCACTTGGTTGGCATGACCATTCCTAGAACACCATGTTGGTTCCTGGTGGTCTTTGAGTTTTCTGAGGATTGAAGTCCAAGCTTTTCTTTGGGGCCCAGAGCTATTACAAAAGAGAAGGCATGGGAGAGTCCCCTTGGCATAAGGAACTCTAAGGGGATACTGGGAAAACCAGGAAGACAGGGAGAGGATATGAGTGTTTCTCACCCTCAGTACTACTGACATTTGGGGCTGGGTAATTATTTGCTGGGGGAGGGGGTGCTGTCCTGTGCATTGTAGGAATTTAAGCAGCATCCCTGGCCTCTGCCTACTAGACACCAGAAGCACCTACCCCCTAGGTGGGACCATCAGAGCGTCCTCACTCATGCCCATTTGCCCCCAGTTGAGAACCACTGGTGTAACTGAGGGCACCTCCTGGTCAACTTCTGAATTGTGAACAGACCTCCATGGGTTCCCCCAGGCAGGAAAGACCCCCACGGACCTGGTGCAGCTGTGGCAGGCGGACACCCGGCACGCCCTGGAACATCCCGAGCCTGGACCAGAGCAGAACGGGCTGGAGGGGCCTGAGAGTGGGCGCGCAACCCCTCAGCCTGTGCCAGCCCAATAAATGCCTGGCCAGCCCAGTCAGGGGCCAGCCCGGCCCCTCCTGTGTACAGCCAGCTGGTCATAGACTGTCCCCCAGAGCTAACTGAGGACCTGCCACTCGCTGTGTGATCCAGGAGCACCCACAAACTAGCACAATAAAAAAGTGGTTTTTGCTATTTATGATGTTTGTTTCCATTTGTGTTCAAAATACTTAGGAACAAAGACTGGGGTAAGGGTGTGCTTGGGGACTAGGGGAACTCGGAGCCCTTTGTCCCCACTGAGCCAGCTCTGCAGCTTTTCCTACCTTGTCTCTCCTTGCTTCTGCCCTGCTACCCTGTTTTTCTGCCCCTCCCTAAATCCCTGGGGGCCTGGCTTGGCTCCTGCACAGCCCCCTCCTGGTGCTGCTGCCCTGCTGAGCAGTTGTGGCCAGCACAGGCGTGCCACATGGCTTCCTTGGCAGGAGGAGCCTGACAGGGAGTGGGGCGGGGCTTGTCACAGGCAGCTTCTGGGTCGGTGTGTGGCACTGCCCTCCTGCAGGTCAGCCAATCAGCTTCTCCAGCCTCCGAACTGCCTGGAAATTGGCTGGGCTCCTGGCTTTGGGGTTGGGAATTATGGGAGGAGAGCCTAGGACCCGATAGAGACGTCCTTTAGTGTTGGGACGCCAGGAACCAGCCCTCTGTCCAGTCAGAGGGACACCTATTGTGGCATTTCTTCAGCTGCTCCCCAGGGGGAAGAAAGACTCTCTGAAGCTTCTAGGCCTTGCCCCCAGGGGCGCCCAGCTTAGCCCAGTGCCCCAAAGTCGGGGGGTGCACATTTTTAACTTTTTATTTTTATTTTATTTTTTATTTTATTTTTTGCAGTACTGGGGCTTGAACCCAGGGGCATTCTAGTTCTGAGCTACACCCCCAGCCCTATTTTTTATTCTTATTTTGAAACAGGGTCTCACTAAGTTGCAGAGGGCCTCACTAAGTAGCTGAGGCTGGCCACGAACCTGTGTTCCTCCTGTCTCAGCCTCCCAAGTACTGGGATTAGAAGCGTGCACCACCACGCCCAGCTTCATTTTTAACTTTTTAACTAGACACGTTGATCATTAACAGCAGGTAGGAAGGAGTCCAGACTCAGTCCCACTCGGGGCCATAGAGCAGCTGGGCCCCAGGCCTCCTGCAGAGATGCTGGGCCCCCGACTCTGGGCCTCTGTGAGGCAGGGGCTGAGCAGGGGCTTGTCCAGGAACGTGGGGGGCTGGACCTCAGGGGAGGGGAGGAAAGTGGACATTGCAGGCATCTACCCCCCTGTGACCACCCCCTTCACTGCCACCGCAGAGGTGGACTATGGGAAACTGGAGGAGAACCTGCACAAACTTGGCACCTTCCCCTTCCGAGGTAAGTGGGCTGCCCCCTGTGGGAATGGGGAGCAGAGATCAGTGAGGGGAGACAGGCTCTGGCACCTCCCACCGACCTCACCTGCCTCTGTTTCCCCTGCTGTAAAGAGCTAAGGTGCCTCGTTAGCTCCCAGGGTCATTGTGAGGATTACACTGGATAACAAGTGTGAAGGGCCTTGTCAACCAGGCCACTGTGCTGATGTGAGGACATCTGGGAGGTCAGGGCTGTCTCTCCCCCCAAAGCCGTGTTTGCACATTCTCTTCTCTGGACAAAGCCTCCCTTGGCAGAAGTAGTTCTCACTGTGCTGCTTCCTCTGATTCATCTCTCCCTTTACATATGGGTCTCCTCCTCTTCAAGGTTAGGGACCAGGTCATCTTTGTGACATTCAATGTGCCACACAGCCTCAGGTGCGATAAATGGAGCTAGAAGAAAATGGTAGAACCTGCTCTGCCCAGCTGCCCATCCACCACCCAGGGCAATCTCTGGGCAGTGCTCTCAGGAGCACCGACTCACGTATGGAAACCTGAGGCTCAGAGACATGGTCATGCCCAAGGTCACTTGGCTAACACGCGGCCAGGCTGAGCTTTGAATTGGCTCTCACTGTGTGGCCCACAGTCTGTTTCTTTCCATTCACTGGCTCTGTCTTCCCTCCTGAGTTGCTAGATCAGACTATCCCAACAAATGGTATCTGTGGGCATTGGCTTTGAGAGTGGTGTGGCTCTGGTTTCCAATTGCAGCTCTGCCACTGACTTACTGAGGGAGAACCTCTCTAAACCTCAGTTTCTCCATATGACACACGGGTGTGATAATGCCCACGTCATGGGACTGTTGGGAGAAAAATCTGATAGAATGAATGCAAATAGAAGTATGTTGTAACTTAGGAGACTGAGACAGGAGGATCACAGATTCGAGGCCATCCTCAGCAACTTAGCGAGAACCTGTTTCAAAATAAATAAATAAAAAAAAAACAAGCTGGGCATGGTGGTACTCGCCTGTAATCCCAGTACTTAGGAGGCTGAGGCAAGAGGATGTAGGTTTAAGGCCAGCCTCAGCAATTTAGCAAGACTCTCAGCAACTTAGCAGGATACTGTTTCAAAATAAAAAAATAGAAGGAACTGGGGGTTTAGCTTGGAGGTAGAATGCCACTGGGTTCAATCCCAGTGCTAGATATTAGAAAGTATTGATTCTCATGATGATAATTATTAAAAGGGCAGTGTGCAATTGGCACTGTAGCAAAGCTGCTTTGTGATCAGTGGCCCAACTGAGCCCCCACTCATAGCTCAGTGCAGAGGTGACATGACCCTTCCCCATGGGACACCAAGCACAGACACAAATTCTACATAAATATCTTCCAGGGCTTGCTCATGGGGGCCTGAAGGTCAGGCTGAGACCTGGTTCCCTCGAAGCAAAGCAGGAAGTTCCATAGCCTCTAACAAAAGACCCTGTTTCAGCTTCAAGGCTCAAGGACAATCTAGTTCAGGGGTCAGGAAGATAGGTTTTGCATCTGTTGTCTTCCTGCCACCCGGAGAATCCACATAGACCCTCCGACTCTTCTCTGGACCCTCCTTCTGACTCCCCCACTCATTCCTGCAGCAGGGATGGGGCCCCCTGGAGCACAGGCTTTGGTGGATATGGCAGGCTCCTTAGCCATACCAGGGAGGCAGAGGCTGTGGGAGAAAGGGCCCAGCGTCTGGAGAAAGAAGACCTGGTAGGACTCTTGGTCCAACGTTTACAGCAACATGAGAAATCTGATTTCTTCATTTTAGAACAGGGAGCTGAATCTTCAGGCTTCTAGCCACAGGGCTCAGCATATTCTTTCCCAGGAGAGGTGTTCCACCATGGAGTGCAGGCACAGGGGCCACAGAGCCAGAGGGTCTGGTCAATGCTCCCACAATGCAGCCCATGTTAGCTCTGAAATTGGTTTCTCTTGCCCCATTCTGGAATAGACTTTGCAGCCTAATACCCAGGGGCAAAAGAGGCAGCTACCACATGTCACATTTCAAGGTGCCAGCAACAAAGCACCTTCCCTTGATGCACCAGAAAAATGTCAGAGATTCTTCTGAAAGGCACTACCTGAAACTATGTAACTCTCTCTCTCTAGCCTCTCTCTCTTTCTTTTTTGCAGTACTGGGAATTGAACCCAGAGGCATTCTACCTCTGAGCTACATCCCCAGCTGTATTTTATTTTTTGTTTTGAAACAGGGTCTCACTAAGTTGCAGAGGGCCTCACTAAGTAGCGGAGGCTGGCTGCGAACCTGTGATCCTCCTGTCTCAGCCTCCCAAGTACTGGAATTACAAGTGTGTGCCACCATGCCCGGCTTTTTGTGTGTGTGTGTGCTGGGGATTGAACCCAGAGGCATTCTACCTCTGAGCTACATCCCCAGCTGTATTTTATTTTTTGTTTTGAAACAGGGTCTCACTAAGTTGCTGACAGCCTCACTAAGATGCTGAGGCTGGTTTCAAATCTGCAATCCTGTCTCAGCCTCCCAAGTCCAGGCATTACAGGCGTGCCTGGCTTCTCTTATTTTTTAAGCATTGCTAATTTGTACCAATTATTTGAATAAGGAGTATTCTTTTAAAATAGAAGTTATAACCAGCAACTAGAGGGAGAGGCTGTTCAGAAAGGCCGTTTGACCCTGAACTCATACGCGTAAACAACTTTGAAGGTGGACTTTGAATTGTTATTTCCAAAATGAAGTTAGTGGACAGCCACAGAACTACTCCACTCCAGAAAGACTGGGGGAAATGATGTTTCCCATAAAACTTTAAGCAAACTTTGCGCCTGTGTCTTATTCCTTCTGTATGTAAAGTGTACCAGGGTTTCTTGTAAAAGAAAACATGTTTTTGTATATATTAACTCTGTTAAAGAAAATACTTTATTTAAAATGTCACAATTTAAGACTGGAGCAGTATCTTACACCTGTAATCCCAGTTCTTGGGAGGCTGAGACAGGAGGATCACAGGTTTGAGGCCAGTGGGCAGTAACTTAGTGAGACCCTGTTTTAAAATAATAAAATAAAAGCCAGATGTGGTGGTGCACGCTTGTAATCCCAGTAGAGAGGCTGAGACAGGAGGATCGCAGGTTCACAACCAGCCTCAGTACTTAGGCCCTCCCCAACTTAGTGAGGCCCTGTTTCAAAATAAAGAATAAAAAATAGGGCTGGGGGTGTAGCTCAGAGGTAGAAGGCCCCTGGTTTCAATCCCCAGTACCGCAAAAAATAAAATAAAATAGGGCTGGGGTTATAGCTCAGAGGTAGAATACCCCTGGGTTAAATTCCCAGTGCCACAACAAATATAAATGAACAAACAAACAAATAACATGTCGCATCTTTTACAAGCCTATTTTGGCATTCTTCATTTTGTAAATGTGCTAGATGCCTCTGAGGGGTAGGGATGGGAGAAGAGTGGCCCAGGCAGGTTTACCCTCATAGGCCATGGGCATTACTCAGGATTGTTCTATGGAAAAGACTGGCCGGCTCACAACCTGAACTGTGTCCATTTATCCGGGGCCAAATTCTCGATTTTCAGTTATATCACTAAGGCAGGTGGTAGTGGGCCATCCTCCCTGGAAAGGCCCATGGGATCTGGACCCAGCGAAGTCTCCTGTCTGTTCTGCCTTCTCAGCCCATTGCTCTGTCTCCCCCCAAGTTGTGACCTCATGGCATTCCAGAATGAGCTCCTTCTGGGCCCTTTTCTCTCAGGTCTCTGCCCTGGACGGGGTAGGGGGCTGCTCATGGGGCTGGAATGCGCTGAGCCAGCAGCAGAGATGGGCCCCAGATACAGGAAGACACCAGTCTCAGTGAGCCAAGAATGGATGCCAGCCCGGCCAACAGGGTTCTTCTGTCAGTCTGACCCAGCATCCTCAGCCCCTGGGAGCCACCAGATGGGGCAGGAGAGAAACCAAAGACTGAAAGATGAGGACCGAGTAGCAGAATGGGTTCCAAGCAGAAGGCCGAAGGGTCTCAGAACTGACCTTACGGACAGCCGTCACGGTGGGAGACAGGACCCAGGCCTTATGCAGTGCCTGCTAGGCTAGACAGGAGTGATGCAGTGGCCTTCCCCCCCCAACTGCCTCCCTCACAATGGGGTTCATTGCTGAGGTGGCAGGGGGCATCCTAGGGAGGGCGCAGCAAGGGCCTGCCTGCCAGACACCCTTGGGGAGCCCGCCCTTCCAAGCATGAACCATACCACCTGGGCTCCCCCACGCCCAGTGTGCTCTTAGCTTTGCCCGCCTGGCGTGGGGTCCTGGAGACCTTCTTGGAGTTCATCCAGCAGCCATCATGCAAGGTGCTGCTGGGAACTGCCCTCTTGCTAGGAGGTGGAGGCCTCGTGATGTGGGCTCAGAGGAAGAGGAGAAGGAAGACAGTCCCTGAGTCCGCACAAGGCGAGTCTCCAGAATCTCACGAAGGAAACAAGAGCTGGATCAAATCTCACTTTAGCTGCCTTTCCAAAGAGAAGCTGATCCCTGACACCTGTGCCAGCACCAGCAGCCACGCCGCCCAGCCCGAGAGCTGGAGGGGAGAGGCCAACACCACGATCCACATGGACACCTTCACCACCCAGTATGGAGAAGGGGGCACGGCTCTGCACCGGGACTCCTTCACCAGCAGGCAGAGGATGTCCGGGTCCTCGGTGACCAAAGAGAGCCGCAAGGAGTCTGGAAAGTCCTCATCCACAGATGAGGCCATATGGGCCGCCGTGGCTGCTTGCACCCAGGAGATCGATGCCAAGGGGAAGCACCTGGCTAACTCCATGCTGCAGCGAGCCACAACTTACCAACATGCAGGCCACCTGGAGTCCAGAGACATCAACCCAGAGGAACTGAAGGCCCTCGAGGAGGTGGAGATGAAGCTGAAAGGGAATTTCCTCACCCAGCGGGAAACCACCATAGCTGGTGCCAACCACACACACACTTTCCATGGCCACCAGGCTCATGCAGTTCGCTCCAGCCACAAGGGCCATCCAAGCCACTTGGGCCACCAGGGTCATCCAGGCCACCCAAGCCACCAGGGTCATCCAGGCCACCCAAGCCACCCAAGCCACCAGGGTCATCCAAGCCACCCAAGCCACCAGGGTCATCCAGGCCACCCAAGCCACCAGGGTCATCCAGGCCACCCAAGCCACCCAAGCCACCAGGGTCATCCAAGCCACCCAAGCCACCAGGGTCATCCAGGCCACCCAAGCCACCAGGGTCATCCAGGCCACCCAAGCCACC
>PVJS01011954.1:0-15375 GCA_004027185.1 Glis glis | reverse complement strand
TGAGATGCTGCTGCCCAAATGCCTTCTTCCTCAGCCCCCCGACCATGAGCAGGGTCTGCCACAGAGGATGGTCCCAATGGAGGGAGAGCTGGGAGGAAGCAAGGCAGCCTCAACAGATCCCAAGGCCCTGAAGATCCACCAAGGGAAGACAGATGAGGCAGATCCCAGGAGCAGCCAAGAGCCCCACGCTGATGCCAAATGCCTGGAACGGAGCCAATAAAGCCTTGTATACCCTCACTCTGCGTCTCCGAGCTCTGTGGTCAGCCTAAGGTCTGGGCAGGGATGGAGGGAGAGGGCACCTTCTCCGGCAGTCCTCTGTGTGTGAGCTTTGGCCTGGGACCATTTCATTGGCCCTGATTTGAGACTCCATAAAACAGCTTCCCCCAGTTCAGCTGCTGCGGACAAGACACCTCCAAAGGCCTCAAACCCATCAACCTGTGTTGCCAGGGAAGGAGGAAGCAGCCAGGTGCTGGGGGAGAGGGCTGAGGGATGGACTATCAGAAGAGGGCAAGCAAACAGGGCAGGACTCAGGACTCTGTGCTCTCAGTGCTATCCACACTGCAGCCCTCTCTTCCTGCCCCACCCACTGCCAGGTGTCCTTAGGGATCCATGTTAGAACTTCCCCGCCACCTGCATCCACAGCTATCGAGCTAGTATAACACTCTTGTTTGGCTGTGGCTATGACTGGCTACCACTGCTGCTACCAGTATTACTAGTACTATAGCAGCTTCCTCTTTTTTATTTTTGGCGGTACTGGGGATTGAACCCAGGGGCATTCTACCTCTGGGCTATACCTCCAGCCCTATTTTTTTTTCATTATTTTGAAACAGGGTCTCACTAAGTTGCAGAGGGCCTCACTAAGTAGCCGAGGCTGGCCTTGAACCTGGATCCTCCGGTCTCAGTCTCCCAAGAACTGGGATTACAAGTGTGCGCCACCACTCGCAGCTTTCTTTCTTTCTTTTTTTTTGTGGTACTGGGGATTGAACACAGGGGCGTTCTACTTCCGCGCTACACCCCCGGCCCTATTTTTTATACTTTATTTTGAAACCGGGTCTCATGAAGTTGCAGAGGGCCTCACTAAGTAGAGAGAGAGAGAGACAGGGAGAGAGAGAGAGAGAGCTGACGCTGGCCGTGAACCCGGATCCTCCGGTCTCTGCCTCCCAAAGTACTAGGATTACAAGCGTGCGCCACCACGCCCGGCCCACCAGGTTCTATTCTAAGTACTTTGTAAATAGTACTTCATTTAAACTTTGAAAAACTATGATTTGTAGAGGCTACTAATATTATCCCCATTTTTCATTTGGGGAAGCGTGCAGATGCACATAGACATGGCTCATTAGAGGTTTGCTTATGCCATTTTCTCATAGCTGGTGAGTGGGCCAGGCTGCAAGTTGATCCCAGCTTCTCTGACTTCAGAGCCTACACCCCTGACCACCCTACTGCCCTGCCTCCCAACTGCCCCTCCCAACCACCCACTCTCCTCATTCCCTGGTCCATCGGGACCCTGGCCTTCTCCTCTTGTCTGGCTCCTATCTACAGTAACACAGCAGGCACATCAGGCCTGTGATTGTATATGCAGCCAGGGAGAAGAGGGGGCTCATTGCAGCACCCGTTCTCATATCCCAAGGTGCTTTCTAGCACATTTTCCTATCTGAGCCTTTAAAACATTCCTATAGGTTAGAATGAAAATGACTTGTCATTCCATAGAAAAGGAAACAGAGATGTGACAAGACTTGTTCCCTAACCAGTGCTTCTCCTCCTACAACACCACACCCCCTTGCCCAGCCTACGTTTCTTCCTGGGAGTCAGGCCTGGGTGAGATGCTCCCTTCCAGAGACAAAAGAGAGGGTCCAGCTGTAAGAACCTTGAGCCCAGGGCCTGCTGCCGCCTCCCTCCCATACTCCTGCTGCCCTTCATGGAGGCCAGGTCTAGCCATGGAGCCCAGGGGCCTCTGAAACTGACCACTGGATGAAGGCTGATTTGGGAGTGACTGTGGTCACGGATGGTAGCATGAGACAGCCCTAGCCCAGGGTGACAGATGGCTTTGACATTTGAACAGGGGAAGTGGCAAAAGCTTGGTCTCTAAGCCCTTAGTCAAGGGTGCTGGTTCAGCCATGGCCAGATCGGAGCCTCATCCAGGGCCAGCAGCTTCTGCACGGGGTGTGACACAGGGAAAGCCCTGGGCTATTTGCAGCAAGGCGCAAGGAGGCTCTTCCCTTCGGCTCCCAGCCTGACATCGAGGAGTTCATCCTCAGGAGGCAGTCTGACAGAAGCCAAAAGCGATTTGCCTCAAGATGTTCCTTGCGTTGTTACCACAGGGGGCTGGGGGGATATGCTAACTATCCAGTGAGAGAGATCCTGCCAACCCCCGCAGCGGAGCTAATGGTGTACTGAGCAGCATGCAAAAGCTTTGTGGTATGAAGTTGAGTCTACATCACACTGTGTCCCCTTAAGGATGACTCACAGGAATAATTTCTCTTGGTCTCAGTGCCAGGAAACTCTGTGTTTCTCCAGGGCAGCTGCTTTGCTTTTATTTTTTGGGTTCTACATATCTATTAGCTGACCATGTTTCC
This sequence comes from Glis glis, assembly GCA_004027185.1. Taxonomy (NCBI): domain Eukaryota; kingdom Metazoa; phylum Chordata; class Mammalia; order Rodentia; family Gliridae; genus Glis; species Glis glis. Next base: position 12,802 of record PVJS01011954.1, on the reverse strand, counting down.
CTTTTAGCTTTGACTGTCGGGAAGCTCCACACCAATTTTTGGCTCATTTCTCACAACTGCTGGCAGGGATTTTGTATGCCAATACTGTCCCCAGCTTTATTTTCTTTTCATTCTTCCAAATATCTTTCTATTTATTTATAATCCTATTGTATGCTGTGTTGGTAACTGCTTTTTTGTTGTTGTTTTTTGTTTTTTGCAGTGCTGGGGATTGAACCCAGGGGCATTCTACCTCCAATCTACACCCCCAGCCCTATTTTTTATTCTCTATTTTGAAACAGGGTCTCACTAAGTTGCGGAGGGCCTCACTAAGTTGCTGAGACTGATCTCAAACCTGTGATCCTCCTGTCTCAGCCTCCCAAGTACAGGGATTACAAGCGTGTGCCACCATGCCCTGCTAGTTTTTTTTTTTTTAATGGAACAGAGTGGAGAGGATAAAGAAAAGAAGAGGAGAAAGTTAAATGGAAATGATTTTGTTAACATTCCCCTCAGGTTTGGCTGATCTCTCAGATTCTGCTGATCTCTCATAGAAATGACACCTGTAATTGGTGCATATTAACCTCTGAAATAAGTGGTTGATAACACAATGGGCTATCACTTTTCACCCATAAAATTGGCAAAAATTAATTCTGACAATACCAAGTGTTGGCATGGATGAACACTAACAGATTGTCCCCTGCGGCTGCTGGGGCAGATGCCGGAAGTGTGAAGATGCACATAGACATTGCCCGCCAATGTATAGGAACTCTAGAGGAATTCTTGGATGTATGCAAGGAAGACTTTCTAGAAAAGGGTTGTTTTAGCATCGTTTGCAATAGCAGAAAGAAGGAAACATTCTAAATGTCCTTAACAAAAGAATGAAAAACAAATTGTGGTCTAACCATATAATGGAACACTGTACAGCAATTAAAAGGAATGAATCAGAGCTATAGGTGCTGCTGAGGACAAAGCTCAAAACATAATGCTAAATGAAAGCAGCAAAGTGCAGGTTGTATAAGCTTGGTTCCATTTCTGCATAGTTTAAGATTGCAAAAACCATATTATCTGGTTCACATGTCCATGTGTATGTCACAAGTGTATAAAGACATGAATGACAACAATAAGTACCCAAATTGGGACAGAGAGATGAGGAAGAAGAAGGTGATCAGGGGTGGGCTGCTGTGGGCCCTGGGTACACAGTTAATTAATCCCAGTACTTTGGGAGGCGGAGACCGGAGGATCCGGGTTCGTGGCCAGCCTCAGCTCTCTCTCTCTCTCTCTTTCTCTCTCTCTCTCTCTTTCCCTGTCTCTCTCTCTCTCTCTCTCTCTCTCTCTCTCTCTCTCTCCCTAGTGAGGCCCTCCGCAACTTCATGAGACCCAGTTTCAAAATAAAAGTATAAAAAAAAATAGGGCCGGGGGTGTAGCGCGGAGGTAGAACGCCCCTGCGTTCAATCCCCGGTACTACACAAAAAAGAAAATTTTTGTGGTACTAGAGCTTGAACCCAGGGGTGTTCTATCTCTGAGGTATACCCTCAGCCCCATTTTATTTTTAAAAATTTGATTAGGCTAGCTTCTAAACTGCGATCCTCCTGTCTCAGCCTCCCATATACTGGGATTACAGGTGTGCACCACCATGCCTGGCTTACTGGATATTCTCTCTCTCTCTCTCTCTTTTTTTTTTCAGTGCTGGGGATTGAACCCAAGGGCATTCTACCTCCGAGCTACACCCCCAGCCCTATTTTTTTATTCTATATTTTGAAACAGGGTCTCACTAAGTTGTGGAGGGCCTCACTAAATAGCTGAGGCTGGCTGCGAACTCAGATCCTCCTGTCTCAGTCTCCCAAGTACTAGGATTACAAGCGTGCACCACCACGCCCAGCTTACTGGATATTCTTTATGGTACAGCTAAAAGGTCTCATTAAAACAAAGAAAAATGATGGGAATGGGGACAGTGTCATGTATCCAGTGAAGGTATTCTGCCTGTATTGGGACAAGGATGGGAAGGAAAGGTGTGGAGAGCCTTGGTGTTGGGAAGGCAGGACCCTGGTGGGTGCGGAACCCCAGTGTCCTGGTCCTTCCCGAGAGGATGGAAGGCGTCAGTCACTGTGATGGGGCCTCTGTTGCAGGCTTCGTGGTCCAGGGCTCCACTGGGGAGTTCGCCTTCCTGACCAGCCGTGAGCGCCTGGAGGTGGTGAGCCGCGTGCGCCAGGTCATGCCCAAGAACAAGCTCCTGCTAGCTGGCTCCGGCTGCGAGTGTGAGGCCAGAATGCCCCGGGCCCTGGGGCGGCTGGGCTGTGGGTCCAGGCTCCTTGGTTCTGGGATCGGCTCTATCTACTTGTTCTGCCTCCTTGGGGACATGCTGGGGCTCCCCTTGCTGGTCCCAGTGTGTTGACCCAGGCCTTCTCCCTCCTGCAGCCACTCAAGCCACAGTGGAGATGACGGTCAGCATGGCACAGGTTGGGGCGGACGCTGCCATGGTGGTGACCCCTTCCTACTACCGTGGTCGCATGAACAGCGCTGCCCTCATTCACCACTACACCAAGGTGGGTTAGAGGCCTGCAACCAAGAGGAGGCTGGCTAAGGCAGAGGCTCTGCTCCATGACAGGAGGCGGGAGAAGCTAGGAGCAGGGTGGTGAGCCAACTTCACGGGATTGGCAGCTATGGGACACAGTGGGATGCTACCATGAGCCAGAGCTGTGACACTGTGCCTTATCTAACCACTCTGTGTCATTATTTCCTCCCCTCTAAAATGGGGGGAATAATGGATTCCACTTCATGAGGTTGTTGCAGATGAAACAAGATCCAAAACATACAGCCATGCCTGACATACAGAAAGCACCCAACAGATGTTTCCTGCCGTTAGCACTTACAGTCAGGGGATGCAGCGCTGCTGGCTTAGAGTTAACGAGGTAGCCCTGTATAATGACACAGGCCAGGACCCGTCGGGGGCAAGCCTCCAGTTCTGAGGACTTGGGGTGGCTGCCCTCTCCCCCTTTCTCTCTGCACCCCTCAGGTTGCTGACCTCTCTCCGATCCCCGTGGTACTGTACAGTGTCCCGGCCAACACGGGGCTGGACCTGCCCGTAGATGCAGTGATCACGCTTTCCCAGCACCCGAACATCGTGGGCATGAAGGACAGTGGTGGCGATGTGAGTGGAACTGCTCCCAGGCTGGGCCACCTGCTCTTTTTCTGGGCCCTGGGGCTTCAGCAACCAGCTCCGGGGCAACGCTGAGATCCTTTTTGGGTTCTCTGTTGTGTGTGCTCTCTGGGGATTTGCCTGAACTTGAGGGCCTCTCTCTGGGAACTGGGCTGTCATTTGGCAACATCGCCCAGCTTGTCCAGGCTGAGGCCCTGGGCCCAGCTCTCACACCACGCTTGCTGTTGCAGGTGACCAGGATTGGGCTGATCATTCACAAGACCAAGAAGCAGGATTTCCAGGTGTTGGCTGGATCAGTTGGCTTCCTGATGGCTAGCTATGCCTTGGGTAGGCCACCTGTTGCTCTCAAACTATCATGGGCGACCAACATACACTCAGACAGCTGGGTCTCCTGGGAAAGACTGGGAGGACCCGGGTGGCTCTGCAGAGGGTGGTTTGCCAGTAACCTGGCCACCCTACTTGCTTATCTGAATCCTGGGTTCTTGTAAGTGACCTTTTTGGGTAGAGAGGGTGGTATGTAATCCCTGGCCTGCAGTAGGGATGCCTGCAATTCACTCTAAGTCCTGAGTTCCATGCTTAGCTAACAAATTTAGCTCCCCTAATCTCACCTTGTAAATAATTCTCTGAGGGCCGAGACCTTGGAGCCTCCTCTCTAGGCTAGAAGTCCATTTTCCTCCCACCTTGGTCCCAGGCCAGAATGAACTGTCAAACCTCCAGGGTTGGGCCTGGTGTCTTCAGCCATCTGATCAGATTCTGTTCCAGTCCAGGATCCTAAGAATCCTGGAGATGGCTCTTGTCTGTTTTGGGTCAGGGTCCTTGGGTTCAGGTGGGACTTCAGCTCTGGAGGGGAGGGAGGGAGAGCAGCAGCTTCTCTCTTCAGATGAAGGCCCAGTGAGTTCAGCTTTAAGTGACTTTTTCAGTAGTGCAGGAGACAACACCAGTCCCTGTTCCCTCTGGTCTCTTCAGAGCTTGGCTTGTTTAGGTGTTTAACATATCTTCCCTTTTCCATGTCACAGTTTCTAAAGTGCAGGGAAGTGCAGGGAACCCATTTCCACCTCCTTCCTGGGAGTGGGATAGGCAGAAAGAGCACAGGCTCTGGAGGTGGGGGCATCTGAGCTGAAACCTTAGCTCTGCTGCTGACTCACAAGTGTGGGGCAAGGCGCTCAATCTCTCTGGGCCTGAGTTTCTACTCTATAAAGCAAAGAGGTACTGTGAGGATTAGAGAGCATCAGCCCCACTATGTGCCATAGTGCCTGGTACATAGTAGGTACTCTGTAAATGGTAGTTGTATTAGCTCATTCAATTGTCTACTCTCTCTAGTCTTGAGGTCACTGTGCCTACTGTCACTACTAAATAGCCTTAGAATCACACTCAAAGGCGGCAGAGGTGGCAGGACTTTCTGAGATCACAGCCAACCCATTTCTCTTGCACAGATGAGAACAAAGAGGATTAGAGAGGGTCTGAGACTTGTCCAAGATCATGCAGCCAATGTAAAGAGATGCTCAGTCTCCTGACCCTGAGCCCAGAGATCTTTCTACTCCTCCACCCCACCTACCTCTGTCCCAGGTTGAATTTACTGAGGGAATAAAATTTCAGAAAAGCACAGGCTCCCATCCACTCCAGCCCTGCCAGGACTGATGAATTGGGGCTGTCGGAGGAGCACTGGAGGTGTCAATGGGCAGGTGGGACCGGACTCTGAGAGGGTTGGGGGTGCAGGGAAGGAGCAGTCCTTGAGCTAGCCTTGGGGCTCATTCTCTGCCCCTCACAGACAGCTCTGAGCAGCTCTTGGTCTGCGGGATTCCATTAGGAATATGCAGGCAGCTTTCCCTCTGGAAATGCGTACTCTGGACTCACAGAGCATGCCTTTGATGTGGCCAACCATGGCATAGAAACCCACGTCCTATGTCCCCGGGATGAAGAGGCGCAGGGACCAGGGTTTGGGACTCTCTGTGGGAAGTGGCTCTGGCTGATGTTCTGTATCTTGCTCCGGGCAGGAGCTGTGGGGGGCGTGTGTGCCCTGGCCAATGTCCTGGGGGCCCAGGTGTGCCAGCTGGAGCGACTCTGTCTCACGGGGCAATGGGAAGCTGCCCAGGCGCTGCAGCACCGCCTCATCGAGCCCAACACTGCGGTGAGCTCCCCACAATGGCAGCAAGGGAGGGGGCTCTGTGTCCTCACTGGAGGGAGAGCCAGGGCTGGCACGGGGTCCCCTGCTCAGTCCCTTCCCTTTCAGAAAGTCCTTTTAGAGAACATTCAGTGTGGGAACTTGCTGTACCTCCCCAGAAAATCCTGGCTGCTGACAAAGTTGAGCCCTGTTGGTTCTCAAGCTTAAGTGTGCATCAGAATTTCCTTGGGGGCTAAAAAAAAAAAAAAAAGCCCTTTGAATATGAATGGCAACAAGCCTCCAGAGGGTCATAGGCAATCCTGGGAACCATACTTAGAGATGCACTATTTAGAGAGAGAGAGCTATGAGCTTTAAATCATAGCTCTTGGGGTCAGGTCCTGAAAATCCAATGACTAGGGATAGCAAAGGAGAAGTTGGGAGGCTGATGATGTTCAGAGCCCAGACCTGCCAGGAGGCATCTGTCTTTGAATAATCCATTCTGCAGTCAGAGCCTGTGTCCCAATACTCTGTTGGTGTGTGATCCAGTTTCTCTTCACCCACATCAGCATTTGGTATTGTAACTATTTTTTATTTAGCCATTCGGATAGGGGTGTTGTAACATCTCATTGTGACTGAAGTTTGCATTTCCCTGATGACTAATGATATTGAACATCTTTTCATATATTTGTCATAATCTCTTCAATTGAATACTTATTTTATTTTGTTTATTTTTTTGGTGGTACTGGGGATTAAACTCATGGCCTTGTGCATGCTAAGCAAGTGCTCTACCACTGAAATGGACCCCCAGCCATTTTTATTTTATTTTAATTTTTAATTTTTTTTGCGGTACTGGGGTTTGAACCCAGGGGCATTCTACCTCTGAGCTACACCCCCAGCCCTATTTTTTATTCTTTATTTTGAAATAGGGTCTCACTAAGTTGCGGAGGGCCTCACTAAGTAGCTGAGGTTGGCCGTGAACCAGCAATCCTCCTGTCTCAGCCTCCCAAGTACTGGGATTATAAGCGTGTGCCACCACACCTGGCCTTTTATTTTATTTTGAGACAGGGTCTTGATAAATTGTCCAGGCTGGCCTTGAACTTGCGATGCCCCTGCCTCAGTTTCCCCAGTAGCTGGGATTATAGGTGTGTGTCATGTGCCTGACTTTGCCCATTGTGTGTGTGTGTGTATGTGTGTGTGACTGAGAATTTAACCCAGGGGCATTCTACCTCCAAGCTATACTCCCAGCCCTTTTTATTTTGAAACAGGGTCTCACTAAATTGCTGAGGTTTACCTTGAACCCGTGAACCTCCTGTCTCAGCCTTCCAAGTACTTGGATTACAAGTTTGCGCCTCCACACCTGGCAACTTTGCCCTTTTTTTTGTGTGTGTGGTACTGGCGATTGAACCCAGGCGGCATTCTACCTCCGAGCTACACCCCCAGCTCTATTTTTCATTCTTTATTTTGAAACAGGGTCTCACTAAGTTGCAGAGGGCCTCACTAAGTAGCTGAGACTAGCCGTGCACCTGGATCCTCCGGTCTCAGCCTCCCAAGTACTGGGATTACAAGCGTGCGCCACCACGTCTGGCTAACTTTGCCCATTTTCTAAATGGATTGTTTAGTTTTTTTACTGTTGAGTTTTGAAAGTTGTTTATATCCTCTAGATACTAGTCCTTTGTTGGATATGTGATTTGTAATTATTTTCTCCCAGTCTATAGCTTGTTTTTTCTTTCTCTTTACAGAGTTTTTTTTTTTGCCAAGCAAAAGTTTTAATTCGTCATTTTTTTATGAATCATGTTTTTGTTGTCAAGTCTAAGAATTCTTCACTTAGTATAGATTGTGAAGATTTTTCCCCTGTTTTTTTCCTTAAAATTTTATAGTTTTACGTTCTACAAGTTTGTGACCCATTTTCAGTTAATTTTTGTATAAAGTGTGAAACTTGGGTCAAGTTTCTTTTCTTTTTCTCCTTCCTGCCTATGGATATCCACTTGCTTCAGCACCATTTGTTGGAAATGCCGTCTTTCCTCCATTGAATTGCTTTTGCACCTTTGTCAAAAAATCAATGGGGTATATTCACGTGGGTCTATTTCTGGGTTCTGTTCTTTCCATTAATCTATGTGTCTATCCCTCCACAATGCCACACAGACTCGATTGTTATAGCTATAAAGTCTTAAAATATGTCTCCTAATAGACTGATCCCTCCCACTTTGTTCTTTTCTTCCCCCCAAAATTGTTTTAGATAGTCTAATTCCTTTGCCCTTCCATATAAATTTTAGAATAATTTTATCTATTCTGCAAAAAAATCTTGCTGGGACTTTGATAGGATTTGGGTTGTGTTAAGCCCATATAGCAGTCCGGGGATGGTTGATGTCTTCACTATGTCGTCTTCCACTCCTTGAACATGGTGTGTTTCTCCATTTATTTAGATCTTCTTTGATTTGTTTCTTCACTATTTTTAGTTTCCAGCAAAGAAGTTCTGTATATATTTTGAACAATATATACCTAAATAGTTAATTTTGTGTGCGTGTGGTACTGGGGATTGAACCCAGGGGTGTTCTACCTCTAAGCTATACCCTCAGCCCTTTTTTTGTTTGTTTGTTTGAAACAGGGTCTTGCTAAGTTGCTGAGGCTGGTCTCGAACCTGTGTTTCTCCTGCCTCAGCCTCCCAAGTACTGGGATTACAGGCACGCACCACCACACCCAGTTAAATAGTTCATATTTCTTGAGCAATTGAAAATGATAATGTATTTTTAATTTCAGGGTCCATGTGTTTATTAGTATTTAAAAACAATTGATTTTTGAAGGTTTATTTTACATCCTGTGAATTTGCTGAACCCATTAGTTCTAGGAGATTTTCTTTATAGATACCTTGGGATTTTCTACATAGAGAATCATATCATTTACAAATAAGGAGGGTTTAATTACTTCCTTTCTGATCTGTATGCCTTTTTATTTCCTTTTCTTGCCTTATTGAGTGACTAACACTTCCTGCACTATGTTGAATAAGAATGGTGAGAGTGGACATTCTTTCCTTGTTCCTGATCTTAAGGGAAAGCATTCAGCCTTTCACCATTAAGTATAATGTTAGCACTAGGTTTTTAATTTTTGGGTTTTTTTTTTATACTGGGAATTGAACACTGGGGCATTCTACCTCTGAGCTATACCACTGGCCCTCTTTTATTTTTTATTTTGAAACAGGGTCTCATTAAGTTGCAGAGGGCCTCACTATGTAGCTGAGGCTGGCGGTGAACCTGTGATCCTCCTGTCTCAGCCTCCCAAGTACTGGCATTACAAGCGTGCGCCACCAGGCCCGGCTTTTGTCAAATTTTTTTTTGCAGTGATTGGTATGATCATGTGATTGTTTCATCTTTAGCCTGTTAGTATGTAGATTATATTGATTAATTTTCAAATATTTGACGCAGATTTGCTTCCCTGGAATGAATCTCACTTAGTCATTGTATAAAATTCTTTTGCTATATTGTTGAATTTCATTTGTTAATATTTTGTGTCATTTGCCAAGATTTTTGGGTCTATATTCATGAGTAATATTGGTCTGCAGTTTTCTTTTTCTTTTCCTTTTCTTTCTTTCTCTTTTATTGTAAAGCTTTAGTCTGGTTTGGGCATCAGGGTAATAATAGCTTCATAAAATGAATTGGGAAGTATTCTCTGTTTTTCTATTTTCTGAAAGAGACTGTATAGAATTGGTATTGTATTGTCTTTAAACATTTTGTAGAATTCTCCAGTTGAAGTCACTGGGGCTTGGAGAGTTCTTGTTTGAGAGTTTTTAGAAAAATTAAGCCAGGTGTGGTAGCGTACACCTATAATACCAGCACTTGGGAGGCTGAAACAGGAGGATCACAATTTCAAGGCCAACTTCAGCAATGTAGTGAGACTCCCAGCAACCTAGTAAGACACTGTTTCAAAACAAAAAAATAAAATGGGCAAGGGGTGTAGTTTGGAGGTAGAATGCCACTGGGTTCAATCCCAGTACCAAAAAAAAAAAAAAAATTTACACCTCTTGATGCTGGGGATGTAGCTCAGTGGTAGAGCACTTACCTAGTATTTGTGAGGCTCTGGGTTAAATCCCTAGCACTGCAAAAAATAAAAATAAAAAAATGAACAAATAAGAAATAAAATAAGCCAGGTGTGGTGGCGCACGCTTGTAATCCCAGTACTTGGGAGGCTGAGACCGGAGGATCCGGGTTCTCAGCCAGCCTCAGCTACTTAGTGAGGCCCTCTGCAACTTAGTGAGACCCTGTTTCAAATTAAAGAATAAAATAGGGCTGGGGGTGTAGCTCAGAGGTAGAATTTCCCTGGGTTCCATTCCTAGTACCGCAAAAAAAAAAAAAGAAATAAAATAAATCACACCTCTGCTGCACTGGCTGTGCTCTGGGCTACTGACACTCCCTGACTGGAGGGAGGCAGGGCCTCCTTACAGCTCCCCACACAGCCCCACTGACGTCGACTGTGTGTCTGTCTGGGGAAGGGCGCTGGTGGCCTCCTTAAAGGTGGGGAGTGGTGGAAGTCTTGACTTCCCTCCCCAGGCCGCCTCTGACACCATCCAGCCAGGAGTGGAGGCAGGTAGACGCTCAGGCTTCCTTATCCAGCCTTGGCTGGCCTAGCTGGGTGTGCAGGCCACAGTTTACTCTGTTTGGCTAGAGTAGAGAGTCATTATTGTCTAAAAGTTTTCTATCTTGCTAGACTGCCCCTTTCCTGGCTACAACTGACTAGAGAGAATTGGCTTTTGCTGGGACTTGTCCATGCCCACTGGCCTTTCATGGTTGCTGGCTTCAGCTCCACGTGTGGGCAGGGGACTCACCACTGTGCTGTTCCTAGGGGCTTGTGAGCCCTGGTTGGTCTTCCTTCTTTCTACCTTTCAGAGTCTTTTTGAACTTATTTATTTTATTTTATTTTTATACTTTCATTGGTGCACTGTAACTATACATCATAGTGAGATTCAGAGTGATACATTTATACATGCACACAGCACTTGGTGTATTTCCCCCCGCATTCCGCTCTGCTCCCCCTTCCTCCCTCTCCATACGTTAGTGAGATTGGTAGCGATACCTTCATATATGGACATAACAGTATTTGAAATGTTTTCTTCTTCAAGCCTTGTTTTCCCCCTCTCCCAATCCCCTTCTACTATTCTACTGGTCTCTCTCCTCATTTTACTGAAGTCCTTTTTGTTTCCTATTTTCTCTCTAGCTTCCATATATGAGAGAAAACATACGGCCCTTGACTTTCTGAGGTTGGCTGGTCTCACTTAGCATAATATTCTCTAGGTCCATCCATTTTCCTGCAAATGACATACTTTTGTTCTTTATGGTTGAGTAAAATTCCATTGTGTGTACATACCACATTTTCTTTTCTTTCTTTCTTTATTGTGGTATTGGGGATGGAACCCAGGGGCCTTCTACCACCAGACTACACCCCCATCCCTATTTTATTTTTTTATTTGGAAACAGGGTCTCACTAAGTTGCTGAGGCTGGCTGCAAACCTGCAATCCTCCTGTCTCAGCCTCCCAAGTACTGGGATTACAGGCGTGTACCACCATGCCCAGCCATAATTTCTTTATCCATTCATCTGTTGATGGACACCTAGGTTGGTTCCATAATTTGGCTATTGTGAATTGTGCTGCTAATAAACATGGATATGCATGTATCACTATAGTTTTCTAACTTTAATTCTTTTGGAAAGATACCAAGGAAAAGTACAGCTGGTCCACATGGAGGTTTCATTCCTAGTCTTTTTTTTTTTTTTTTTTTTTTTTGCGGTACTGGGGATTGAACCCAGGGGTATTATACCTCCAAGCTACACTCCCAGACCTATTTTTTACCCTTTATTTTGAAACCAGGTCTCACGAAGTTGCGGAGGGCCTCACTAAGTAGCTGAGGCTGGCCGTGAACCCGGATCCTCCGGTCTCAGCCTCCCAAGTACTGGGATTACAAGCGTGCGCCACCACGCCCGGCTCACTCCTAGTTTTTTGAGGAACATCCATACTGATCTCCATAGTGGTTGTACTGATTTACAATACCACCAACTGTGCAAAAAAAATGCATAAGAAGCATCTATTCAGTTCAACTGCCCATTTTTAAATTCGGTTATTTATCTTTTTTTGGTGTTAAGTTTTTTGAGTTCTTTATATATTCTAGATATTAGTTCTCTATCAGAGGAATAGCTGACAAAGATTTTCTCCCATTCTGTAGGCTTTCTCTTCAGACTCTTGGTTGTTTCCTTTGCTGTGCAGAAACTTTTTATTTATTATTATTATTATTATTGTTATTGTTGTTGTTGTTGTGGTGGTGGTGGTGGTGGTACTGGGGATGGAACCCAGGGGCATTCTACCTCCAAGCTACATCCCTAGCCCTATTTTTTATCCTTTATTTTGAAACAGGTTCTCACTAAGTTGCGGAGGGCCTCACTAAGTAGCTGAGGCTGGCCGCAAACCTGTGGTCCTCCTGTCTCAGCCTCCCAAGGTGCAGAAACTTTTTAATTGGATGCCATCCATTTATTGATTCTCCACTTTGTATCCTGAGCTTTAGGGCCTTATTTAGGAAGTCTCTCCCAGTGCCCACATGTTGGAGAGTTAGTTGGTCCTGTGTTTTTTTCCTAGCAATTGCAAAGCTTCTGGTTCAGAGTCTTTTTGTGTCTATTTCTATATAATGTCCAGGGTTTTTAGTTGTATTTATTGGGAAGAATAGAAACAAGTACATCTATTCCATCTTCCTGAAAGGGAAACTCTAAGTATTTTCCTAAAAGGTGTTTTTTTTTCCTTCCAGAACATTAAAGTAGTTGAAAAAATATATTGGGTATATAAATATGATGGGTATATAAAAAGTCATAGCAACTGGGTGTGGTGGCACATACCTGTAATCCCAGTATATAGGAGGCTGAGGCAGGAGGATCTCAGGTTCGAGGATAGTCTCAGCAATTTAGTGAGACACCGTTTCAAAATAAAAAATAAAAAGGGCTAGGAGTATAGCTCCAAGGTAGAATGCCCCTGGGTTTAATCCCAAGTACAAATATTTTTTAAAAGTCACAACATTATTTTAGATTTAAATATTTAATGGGCGTGGTGGCGCATGCTTGTAATCCCAGTATCTGGGAGGCTGAGACAGGAGGATTTCAGGTTCAAGACTAGCCCTGGAAACTTAGTGAGACCCTGTTTCAACATAAAAAATAAAATTGGACTGGGGGTGTAGCTCAGAGGTAGAATGGCCCTGGGTTCAATCCCCAGTACCACACACACACAATTTTTTTTATGTATACCCCAAACACAATTTATTATAATTTTACTTTCCTGACTTTAATTGACCCAAACTCATTAAGACATTTTTTTCCAAATCTACTTGTTAAAAATACACTAAAGGCTGGGTGTGGTGGCGCACGCTTGTAATCCCAGTACTTTGGGAGGCAGAGACCGAAGGATCCGGGTTTGCGGCCAGCCTCAGCTCTCTCTCTCCCTGTCTCTCTCTCTCTCTCTCTCTCTCTCTCTCTCTCCTTAGTGAGGCCTTCTGCAACTTCGTGAGACCCGGTTTCAAAATAAAGTATAAAAAATAGGGCCGGG
>PVJS01011953.1:0-44733 GCA_004027185.1 Glis glis | reverse complement strand
TGGCACGCGACGGGTCGGGTCACCACGCCCCCCTGTAACCTATCATAGGTAGAGGCACCTGTCGTCTGTGAGCACGGAAGGAGGTAACTGCCTATCATAGCCCTCCTGAGGCTAGGTGGGGCTATCTGCGGGACCTCCCTCCGAGGGGTCTGCCAGCGCCATCTTTGCCATTGATATGCTGAATCACTGCCACGTGGAAAAGGCCCGGTACTTGGTACTCTAGGGCAGGCTTCTGCTAGTCCACCAGGCCCTTTCATGGCACCGGGTGGAGGGCCCAGCATCTATCAACAGGGTATAAGACAAACCTCTACTTTTTTTTATTATTTGTTTTGTTTTGTGTGGGAATCGAACCCAGGAACATTTGATCTCTGAGCCATATCCCCATCCTGTTTTATTTTTTATTTTGTTGTTTGTTTGTTTTTTTTTTTTTGCGGTACCAGGGATTGAACGCAGGGGCGTTCTACCTCCGCGCTACGCCCCCAGCCCTATTTTTTATACTTTTATTTTGAAACCGGGTCTCACGAAGTTGCGGAGGGCCTCACTAAGTAGAGAGAGAGAGACAGAGAGAGACAGAGAGAGACAGAGACAGAGAGCTGAGGCTGGCCGCGAACCCAGATCCTCCGGTCTCCGCCTCCCTAAGTACTGGGATTACAAGCATGCGCCACCACGCCCGGCTATTTTTTATTTTGAAACAGGGTGTTTCTAAGTTGCTGAGGACCTCAATAAGTTGCTGAGGCTGGCCCCAAACATGCGATCCTCCTGCCTCTGTCTCCCCAAGTACTAGGATTACAGGTGTCTGCCACCATTCCCTGATACACACCCCTATTTTTAATAGGAATGTTTAGGAGATTTCCTCCCTAGAGGGAACTTAATTATCAGCCTAGTTAACATTGAGAAGCTACCTACTTCTCAATTTCAAAGTAGGAATGGAGCCAGGCGTTGTGGCACACACTTGTAATCCCAGTACTTTGGGAGGCGGAGACCGGAGGATCCGGGTTCACGGCCAGCCTCAGCTCGCTCTCTCTCTGTCTCTCTCTCTCTCTCTCTCTCTACTTAGTAAGGCCCTCCGCAACTTCGTGAGACCTGGTTTCAAAATAAAGTATAAAAAATAGGGCCGGGGGCGTAGCATGGAGGTAGAACGCCCCTGGGTTCAATCCCCGGTACCGCAAAAAAAAAAAGTAGGAATGGCATCACTCTAAAATATAAGTTTGATCTCAAATACAAAAAAATAACTCACGGACATTACACATTCATTCATTTCACAAATAGTTATTGAGCACTTCCGCTATACCAAGTATAAGCTCTGCACTGGGAACAAAGAAAGCAAATCTGTCTTTGTGATGATACTTCCATTTTAGTGGGAGGAGAAAATTAAACACAAGTAAATACACACCATAAGGCGAGATGAGAAAAAAAAATAAAAGCAAGACAAAAGAACAGTGGTAGAGGGCAGGTGGTGCTATTCCTTTTTTTTTTTTTTTTTTTTTTTTTTTGGTAGTAGGGATTAAACCCAGGGGCAGGGGCATTCTACCACTGAGCTACACCACTGTCACCCCTTTTATAAATTTTTTTTTTTGCAGTACCGGGGATTGAACGCAGGGGCGTTCTACCTCTGCGCTACACCCCCGGCCCTACTTTTTGGAAACCGGGTCTCACGAAGTTGCAGAGGGCCTCACTAAGGAGAGAGAGAGAGAGAGAGACAGAGACAGAGACAGAGACAGGGAGAGAGCTGAGGCTGGCCGTGAACCCGGATCCTCCGGTCTCCGCCTCCCAAAGTACTGAGATTACAAGCGTGCGCCACCACACCCAGCTCCTTTTATAAAATTTTGAAACAGGGTCTCACTACACTGCTGAGGGTCTCACTAGGTTGCTGAGGCTGTCCTAGAACCTAAGATCCTCCTGTCTCAGTCCCCTGAGTACTAGGATTACAAGGATGTGCACCATGCCAGGCAGGTGGTGCTATTTTTCTAGGAAAGGTCTCTGGGTTTTCGTCATATGAGTCCAACTCAACTCTTTTCTGAAAAGTACCAAAGTCACCCAATACAACATTTTCCCAATTCATTTTCACTGACCTAATGTCAAGGATTTAAAAAACAAAAACTCCCAAACTCTCCAGCTGAATGGAGTTTTGAGTATTTAGCCACCAGGTAGAACTGGTCAGGTTTTATGCAGTACCACACCCTTATCCCCAAACAAGGTTGGAGAACCAAGAACAAAGATCAAAGAGACAATTAGACCTTTCAAGTTTTACCAGCTACGGCCCAGCATACTCCTGATTCCCATTTGACTCTACCATTTTATTTCTCCAGCTGGCTCAAAAGACTAAGGGGTTTTATACAGATACAAAATAGAAGCAGAAAAACAAAGAGTACAATTCAATATGTCTTGTAAGCTTTCATTTCTATTGCTTTGTGTTATCTGCTTGCAATATACTGCTTATTTATCAATATATATATTTGTATACTTTAGTTCCCATGATACACTTTAGTTCATGCTTTCCTGATATGAGAATTAATATATGGAAACATAATTCAATCACTTCTTCTCCCAAAGATGCCCTTGGAAAAATATTAGATTCTGAGAGTTGCACTGTTTATATCTATGTTTGTCAGAACTACTTGTATTCTGCAATGTCATCCTTGCTATCTCTTACCATGGATAGAAATCCACCATATGGCATACATCTTCAAGAAACAAATAATCCCAGAGGAGAGAAAGCCTTTGGTTTTATCTGCATCTGTCTAATTCGACTTATGCATAACTGTGTTTCCTCCCACCATAACATTTTAATAAGTGTTTGCATATTACCACTCCCCCAAGACTCCGTTGATAGAATCCTGTCTTGGAACTAATTACACTTCAAGACAATCCTAACCCCCACGGATACAGAGGTGGAAATGTCAAATCCTGTTGTTTATGTGGATTCAGAGCTCCACCTTGTGAATTCTATGCATAAATGCTGCTTCTTCCTAAACTGATCAATTCACCATAGGAAAAATAGTCTAGGAAACGTTTGTTTCTCCAAATTTGGGGAATGTGTGTGTAAAATTGAAATACCAACTTAGTATATACACTGTACTGGCTAAATATATACTCATCTATGTAGTATTTAATTTTGTATTAGATCCTTATCAATTCATTGTCTTGATGTATTAATGTCGAATGAATAATCTTTTTGCGTATGCTACTATATTGGAGAGAGTTGGGTTCAGAGACACAATAAATATGCAACATAGCCATTCATGAGGCATGATGTGTCATGCTATCACTCCGATTTTTAAAGGATTCACTCCTTTAAAAATATTATGCTATTGCCAGGCGTGGTGGCGCACGCTTGTAATCCCAGTACTTTGGGAGGCGGAGACCGGGTTCGCAGCCAGCCTCAGCGCTCTCTCTCTCTCTCTCTCTCTCTCTCTCTACTTTGTGAGACCCGGTTTCAAAATAGAGTATAAAAAATAGGGCCGGGGGCGTAGCGCGGAGGTAGAACGCCCCTGCATTCAATCCCCGGTACCGCAAAAACAACAAAAAAAAAATAAAAATTAAAATATTATGCTATTGCCGGGCATGGTGGCCCACGCCTGTAATCCCAGTACTCGGGAGGCTGAGACAGGAGGAGCACAGGTTCAAGAACAGCCTCAGCAAATAGTGAAACTCTCATCAACCTAGTGAGACCCTGTTTCAAAATAAAAGTAAAATAGGGCTGGGGGTGTAACTCGGAGGTAGAATGCCCCTGGGTTCAATCCCCAGTACCACAATAAATAAATAAATAAATAAATAAATAAATGTATGGTATGCTATCACTCCGGTTTTTATGCTATTGGGTTTTCATGCTATCACTCCGATTTTTAAAGGATTCACTATCTTGATCTGAAACACTATTTATATATTGACCAACAGGGATTGCTTACAGGGCGGCTTCACAGGACTGTCCTCAGTGACGTTGCCCAGAAACTCATGCTCATAAAAGCCTTGTGAGTGGGGCTTAGTGTGCTGCAGTCTTCTTCCTAAAGTTCTTGATAATTTTACCTTGGAATTTGCATTTTGTAAATAAAGTCCAATGGGGCAATGGATCCCATGTTGGGGGACTTGCAGCATTGGTTCAGAAGCAGCCCTGCCTCCTACAGCCTCCTGGGAACTGGTTCTTTGCTACAGAGCTCCTAACCCCCAGATCCTCTGGATTGCACCCAACCTCCCTTTCCCATTTGTACCCCACCAAGCTACTACTGCCATCCTCCCTCCAGCTGGGGACTGGGTGTGGGCTTAAAGAACCTTCAGGGTCAGATCAAGCACAGAACACAAATGCCCCTATCTCAGAGAGGGGTAGGGCACGGCCAACCCCATCCGGGCTGGCACCTCCACAGCATAATTAGTAGGAAACTCGGCAGGGTAAGGCCCTCACCCACCTGGACCAGGTACCTAGCGCATCCCAGTGTGGAGGTTGCAATCCCTGGGTGCTCACCTGTCCATCACTGGCTAAGGTGGTGGTCCCAAAGGAGAGATTGGTTTTCCTGGGCAGTTCGGTACCAGTGAGGAAGGACCCTGGCAGCCAGTGGGCTTGTACACACATAACAGGTTGGGAGGGTCTGCACTCCAGAAAGCACTACATCAAGAAACAAATAAAAGACACTCTGATGGGTCACGAGAGACTGACCAGGTTTGTTGTTGGAGAAAGGAGAGAAAGGAAAGCGCGAGGAGCCGCTGCCGCCGCCGGCCACCGCGTCCTCGACTAGGTCCAACCATCTGTTAAAACATGGTGGATTCCTGTGAAGTTCTAGGCGTGCAGAGACGTGCGTCACCGGAAGATATCAAAAAGGCGTACCGGACATCTATGACAAATACGGCAAAGAAGGTTTAAATGGTGGCGGAGGAGGTCGAAGTCATTTCGACAGTCCGTTTGAGTTTGGCTTCACATTCCGGAACCCAGGAGACGTCTTCAGGGAATTTTTTGGTGGAAGGGACCCGTTTTCGTTCGACTTCTTTGAAGACCCATTTGAGGACTCTTTTGGGAGCCGAAGGGGTCCCCGAGGAAGCAGAAACCGAGGTGCCGGCTCGTTTTTCTCAGCTTTCGGTGGATTTCCATCATTTGGAGGCGGATTTTCTTCATTTGAGACAGGATTTACTTCGTTCTGGTCACTGGGCCACGGCGCCCTCGCTTCATTCTCTTCCACGTCATTTGGCGGCAGTGGGCTAGGAAACTTCAACTCGATATCAACATCTACTAAAATAGTAAATGGCAGAAAAATCACTACAAAGAGAATTGTTGAGAATGGTCAAGAAAGAGTAGAAGTTGAAGAAGATGGCCAGTTAAAGTCCTTGACGATCAATGGTAAGGAGCAGCTGCTGCGCTTGGGTAACAAGTAACCCAACGCAAGCATATAACAGAAATGGTAACCTGTAACAAGCACCATTTGAGGAGTGACAGGAACATTTTTTTGAAGATTTCAAATGAACTCGACTTTCAGTATAATTGTACCTAATCTAAAGTATTTATAAACAGCTCATCGGAGCCCCTATTTGTCATAGACTTTTGAGTTCATTGTTGGGACCACACAATAGGACCATTTTTTGTCTTTAAAATTGTTGTAATCTCTGTATGCACTTTGCTTTTTAATTAAACATAATCCAAGGAGAGCCCTGACTCTTGAGTAGTGCCAGAACAAGATTGTACTTAACACTAGCATGGATCTGCTTCCATTGTGTTTGAAATGTGAGCCACGTAGTGTCAGCCTGCTGTGAAGCTGACTTTGCCAGGACGAGTCTTCTGTAGAAATCACTTCAGTTTTCTCAATATTTAGTAATGAAAGATATTAATGCATTAATGGTAATACATTTCTGGTTTAATATAAATTTAAGGATGTTTTCTAGTTGTGCATGAATGCTGGCAACCTAGTAAAGTTTTTGACAATTGTTTAAATATGTAATGTTAAGTTTAGGTTCTGAAAGCTGGTAAATTGGGTCTTTGTCATTTGCTTTAAAAAAAATAAAATAAAAAGAGAGACTGACCAGAAAGGGGAAAGTTTTATATTTTTAGTACCTTCAACAGCACCTCAAAAAAAAACAAGGTCCACCAAGTTATGTAGTCAGTTTGATGCTATGCTTTAACAAATGTTTCAAAAATTACTTTCCTAAAAGTTCATCTTTACCATGTAAAATTATTTGTCTAAATGGATATAGAAAAGTTGTGGAAAAGAATGGTTCCTTACTGGCCAGTCTAAAGAATGTGGTCTATAACGCAACCCACAAGGCATCACTGCAGTTTCTGAAACCACCTTTTGTAGTTTGTGTTTGTTTTGTTTTGTTTGGGTTGGGTTTGGGGAGCTTGTGTGGGTTGTTTGTTTTTTGCTTGTAATTGTTGTTTGTTTTTGGTTTGGGTTTTTGAGACACGGTCTTGCTAAATTATTTAGCCCAGGATGTCTTCAAATTAACAATCCTGACTGAAAACCAAGATGGCAAGAATCGGAGCTAGGCAGGAAGACTGCATCTTGAAAAGCAGGGCAGCCAAAATTCAACAAAACAAAGAGAGCCGAAGAGCAGCAGAGTGCAAGGCAGCGGACAGAGCGGAGGGCGGTAGGAAGCTCAAAGCATTTCACCTGGTAAGCGGAGAGTGGAGACAAAGGCGCCATCTTGGCTGAGCCACGCCAGCACCACAACTCCCAGAATCCTCCAGCAAATAAATAGCTGATTCTTGTGAAACCAGCGATTATAGCCCACCATCGAAAGCAGTCAACATCGAACCATGATCAAGCTCAAGTCGAACCGGATCCATACCTACAATGGCGACGACTGCAAAGGGTGGGACGCGAGCCTCAGCCCATCCCCCGCAAAGAAAGCAACGCGGAGAGACAGAGATGAGGCGGCCAGGCACAGGAGCAGCCCAACACCAAGAAAACGAGTGGGTGAAACATGGCCTCCCTGGAGTAGCCTAGCACCAGCACAGAACACCACAGCACTAAGGACAAGGACGGACATGGCATGGCCCCCCGGAACTGCCCAACAATGAGAACACGGGTGAGTGAGATAAAGGGAGGCAGCATGTCGCTGGCACTCCGAAACTCAGAAATTGGCTGGTGGGAAGACTGCTTAACAAGAAAAGTGGAACAGACAAAACTCAACAAAACAAAGAGAGCCGAAGAGCAGCGGAGTGCGAGGCAGTGGACAGAGCAGGGGGCTAAACAGAACTCCACGCATTTCACCTGGTAAGTGGAGAGCGGAGGCGATGGCGCCATCTATGCAGGGCCACACCTACACCGCGACTCCCAGAGACCAACAGCAGAGAGACAGCAGATCCTGTGAAACCAGCGACTATAGACCACCATTGAAACTGATCAACTCCAGAATATGATGAAGCCCAAGTCAATCCAGACCCGCACCTACAACGATGATGGTTTCAAGGGGTGGGCCGTGAGCCTCTGCTCCCACAATGAATGTGATGAGGAAAGACAAAGAAGAGGTGGCCATACACAGGAGCAGCCCAACTCTGAGAACAAGAGCCCGTGAGCCACGACCCCCCATGAGCAGCCCAACACCGTCCTGGAACACCCCAGAACTGAGGACATAGGTAGATGAGACATGGCCCTCTCCCCAGAGACCCAGCACTGAGAACACCAGCAGGTCAGACCCCGGCCCCACCCCTGGAGACACCCCCACCCCAGCGCTGTGGATGTGGGGCAGGCGAGCTCTCAGCCCCACCTGCAGAGAACCCCTCACCCCGGTGCTGGGGACACGGGGCGGGTGAGCCCTGGACCCCACCCCCGGAGACCCTCTGGCTCTGGGGACATGGGGCGGGTAAGCCCTCGGCCCCACCCCCAGAGACCCCCGGTGCTGGGGACGTACGGCGGGCAAGCTCTCAGCCCTGCCCCCAGAGAACCCCTCACCCTGGCACTGGGGATGCGGGGCAGGCAAGCCCTGGGCCCCGCCCCTGGAGAACCCCTCACCTCAGCTCTGGGGACGCAGGAGCGGGCGAGCCCTGGGCCCCACCCCCAGAGACCCCCCGGTGCTGGGGACGTGGGGCAGGTGAGCCTTTTGCCCCACCCCTGGAGATCCCCTCACCCCAGTGCTGTGGATGCGGGGCGGGCATGCCCTTGGCCCCGCCCCTGGAGATCCCCTCACCCCAGTGCTGTGGATGCGGGGCGGGCATGCCCTTGGCCCCACCCCTGGAGAAACCCTCACCCCAGTGCTGGGGACGCAGGGTGGGTGAGCCCTTGACCCCACCCCTAGAATACCCCTCACCCCGGGGCTGGGGACAAGGGGTGGGCAAGCCCCCGGCCCCACCCCAGAGTACCCAAGTGCTGAGGTCACAGGAGAATGAGCCACAACCCCTCACAGGAGGGACTCCAGACAAAGAGAGAAAACCTCAGATGAGCAAAGAAGGCAAACTAATTGGAGGAGACGGGAGGGGAGGAGAGGGAAACAAACTGGTGCACAGGATGGACATACACAAAGATATTAAAGTCAACTACTATGCTGAAAATGGAAAGGAGAGAGGGGGGAGGCAGGGAGGGTGGGAATTGGGGGAGGGCTAATTGACCGATGAGTGCATGTATACATCAACCACCCTGAAATCCTTCAAGATGTATGATTGCAGTACACTAATAAAATAAAATAAAGTAAAAGAATTAAAAGACACATAAAAAAATTACAATCATCCTGCTTCAGTCTCTCAAATAGCTGGCATTATAGGTGTGAGCCATGGGGCCCAACTCTCCTTTGTAGTCTTTGCTAAAATCTTTCCTTGAGTAGAAACAGATGGAGCGAGGCGGCTCCACTGTCCCCACTCAGAGCGCAGCCCGGCGCCCGCCAACAGCATGGAGACTCGCCGCGTGCGGCAAAAGGATCTGAGAGTAAAGAATGTAAAGAAATTCAGATATATGAAGTTGATTTCCATGGAAACCTCATCATCCTCTGATGACAGTTGTGACAGCGTTGCTTCTGATAATTTTGCAAACACGAAAGTGAGGTGCAAGAAGTATTAGACCATTGTGGATTTTTACAGAAACCAAGGCCAGATGTCACTAACGAACTGGCCAGGATTTCTCATGCTGACTCTGACAATGCATCATTTTGTGGTTTCTCAGAGAGTGAGATACAAGATGGAATGAGGCGCCAGGTGGATCGCCAGGGCTGCAGGACCCGCAGCCAGTGCAGACTCGCTGGACCGCTCAGGGTCGCCATGAAGTTCCCCCCTCGAAATACCAGGGGGGCAGCCAACAAAAAAGCAGCACCCACCCCCCAGCCTCCAGAGAATTTTGCCATCGATTCCAATTCTGATTCAGAAGATGAAAGTGGCATGAACTTTCTGGAGAAGAGGGCTTTAAATATAAAGCAGAACAAAGCAATGCTTGCAAAACCAATGTCAGAATTAGGAAGCTTCCCTGGCTCGTTCCCTGGAAGACATTCCCTCCCAGGCCCCAGATCTGCAAATTCAAAGACACCCCGGAGGCGTACGTTCCCAGGTGTGGCTTCCAGGAGGAACCCTGACCGCAGGGCCCGTCCTCTCACCAGGTCCAGGTCCCGGATTCTGGGGTCCCTTAGCGGTGTACCCACAGAGGAAGAGGAGGAAGAAGAGGAAGAGGATAAGTACATGATGGTGAGAAAGAGGAAGACCATGGATGGCTATATGAACGATGATGATATGCCCAGAAGTTGTCGTCCCGGGTCCATGACCCTTCCGCATATAATTCGACCAGTGGAAGAAGTCACAGAGGAGGAGTTGGAGAACATCTGCAGCAACTCTCGAGAGAAGATATACAACCGTTCGCTGGGATCTACTTGTCATCAGTGCCGCCAGAAAACGATTGACACCAAAACAAACTGCAGAAACCCAGACTGCTGGGGTATTCGAGGCCAGTTCTGTGGGCCCTGCCTACGAAATCGTTATGGCGAAGAAGTCAAGGACGCGCTGCTGGATCCGAACTGGCATTGCCCACCCTGCCGTGGAATCTGCAACTGTAGTTTCTGCCGCCAGCGAGATGGACGATGTGCGACTGGGGTCCTGGTGTATTTAGCCAAATATCATGGCTTTGGGAATGTGCATGCTTACTTGAAAAGTCTGAAACAGGAATTTGAAATGCAAGCGTAACACCCGGAAGAGTCACTGCCCGCCCTCGGCTTCTCAAGGCTCCCTTCTTAAACTTTTGAGTTTTGTCATTATTGAAACCTGAGTTAAGAATCTTGATCAGTCTGATGCATAGGAAACAAATCAGGCCAATCTCGTTAGACTCGCCTGTTTCTGGAACTTCACGGGAAGCATTTTGCCACTTTGCCCTCCTGCAGTTTCTCCTCTGCCTCCCCTCCCCTCATCTCTGGCCTTTCTATTTCCAGTGGGCCTCTCCTGCCACTTAGTTTCAGGATTCTTTTTAAATGGCAATTCTATAAAAGCATTTTTTATTTAATTGGTGTTGAAATAGCTCTGGAACCCACCCATAAAACCCAAGCACTTAGAAACACAGTAGAAATGTTAACTGTTCTATTGAATTCCACAGAACAACCCTCGAACTTGTTTACACAAGAACAATGGGTATGAAATAATGTTCTCACTAGTTGACATTTTTAATAAAATCAAGGCACAAAAATCCTAAAGCCACGTGGAGAAATTAGGTAATTGTTGCAAAGTGGAATATATTGCTTTGGCTGCCTCTCATGAGAATCCAGTATGTGTGTAGTGTACCGAAGTCACAGTTGAGACATCACTGATGCTGATCTCTTCCATCCTAGGGTGCAGTGGTGCATCCAGCTTACACGGTCACCCACAGGGCAAAGTAGACTGTACTACCTAAAATTACCATAGAAAACACATTCTAGGAAATTAGGTTGGTGAAACTTCAGAGCAGGTTGATTTGAATTCTTGGTATAAAATTTTAGAAACTTGATATTAATAACTAGCCAGTGGTTCTTTGCAGTTTCTTAAGGAAATTACCTGTAGGTGGTGTGCAGGGTTTGTGTTTAGGTTTTAAGCACTTTTATAACAATGAGAAGTGCCTTTTTGGAGGTAACTGTCAACAGTTTTTTAAGCTGGTATCTCTGCCAGTTTAGTTTCTGGGCAGATTTCATGCATCATCCCTTTTGTATATATATAAATGGAATCCTTTGGTGGAGGTGGAATCTTTTTTTTTAGTACTGGGGATTGAACCCAGGGGGGGTGGTATCACTGAACTACATCCCTAGCCCTTTTTACTTTTTATTATTGGGACAGAGTCTCGCTGAGTTGCCCAGGCTGCCTCAAACCTGTGATCCTCCTGTCTCAGCCTACTGAGTAGCTGGAATTACAGGCATGTACTACTGCACCTGGCAGTAGAGGTGGAATCTTAAGTGTGTGTCCAATTTACCTGCATGTGTAGCCTGTTGCTGTGTCCATTCAAAGTTCCATGTTTAATTGGGCCTTGAATCAATAAGTGTAAATACAGCTTTTGATCTGTAATGCTTTTATACAAAGGTTTTTATTTTAATAATAAAACTTTTTCTAATATGTTTCCTTTTTAAAAAGAAAAAAAAAAGAAACAGATGCACCTAAAGAAGTCATCACACACACATCCAGGTGGCTTAATTCTTTCTTGAAATGTTTGCAATACAAACCCTCACCTGGTTGCAGCAAAAGTCTCAGAACAGACTGGAGATACACTAATTGTTTGAGGACTAAGAGCCCACCCTTCCTTCTAAATAATTGAGAAAGGTTTTAGAAAAGGTATGGCTTAAAGGCTGGGATATGAGGTCATGTTTCTAGAGTATTATGGAAAAGAAATATTGGAGAGGCTTTGAAGGATGGCTTGCAGATAAATAAGGGACAGATTTTCAGTAGGTGCAGAGAAAAGAAGAAAACGTGTCTTGGGATATGAGGGAAACGGTATTGACAGCATGCTGTGTCCACAGCGCTGCCTATGAAGATGGAATAGCGAGGCACTGAAGGGGTGAAAGGACTGACATGACAGCTCGGTGGCAAGATGGCTGGCCTCACACTTAGTACTGAATTAAGGAAAAACATTCATAAAGAGAAAATGGGGCCGGGATGCAACTCAGTGGTAAAGCATTTGCCCTGCACACAACACCCTGGGGTCAATTCCAGTACTAAAAAAGGCCAAAAAAAAGTAACTGTAACCTAATGTGATAGGATTGAAATATATAATATATAAGCCAAAATGGAAAATCAGTTTCATTGGCATACATATATTTATATATACATATATACATTTATATATACATTTATATATACATATATATATACATATATATTTATATATACACATTTGTATGTATGCATACATATATACATATAACATGTATCATAGAGAAATAATGTGAGAGAGATCTAGAGCTACATATAGATAAAGATATAGATCATACTGGATTAGAAAGGATGGAAACTGGAAAATTAATTTGGCAATATAGAGTAAGAAAGAGAAGGCCCTGATCTCATCACTGTAATGCAGGGTTTTAAGGGCTGAGAAGAGTGGATTAAATATGTGGCCAGCAACTATGAGGAACAAGGGTGCCTCAGAGACACGGAGGACAGAAACTTCTAAAAAAAAAAAAAAATGAAGGGAAAATTTGAGAAAGCAGATGTGTGTCCAGAGTGAGCTGCTAGCAGCAAACCTGGTGATTCTTCACATGTAAATGAACCACGGTCCATGGGAGCCCCTACATTAAAACAGGCTTGAGCTAGTCCTGATGCATTCCTCCAGCGGCAAATCCTTTTGCATGAAGGAGACCACGCCACATCCAGAAGCTCCGCCTTTCCACCGGTGAACCATGGAGAATGAGGACTTAGACCCTATGCCTTTCTTTGAACACCGTCACACTTCACAAGTGAGTAACATGTAAAAGCCTTTACAAGATCAAGAAAACATACTGCAGTGTTTCCTACCAAGTAGACAAATCATAAATCTCCCTTTTCTTTTCTCCATTGAGTTCTTAAAGTTCCCTTTAAATACAAAAGGTGGCATTTTTTTAGGAAGAAATGTCAAGAACTAGAATACCCTGGACATATTAGCCATGTAAACCTTTGCTAAAGTTCATGAGTAAATTGGGATAAGACATGGGCAATGTGTGATGAAGCATGCATTTAAGCTGTTAGTCATAGATCATCATTACAATGGCTATTAGGAGTATATGGAGATAGTATTCACACGAGTCTACAAAATTCAAGTAATTTCAAATTAGTAGTATAATTTATTATAGGTTGCTTTTCTCAGTTTCCTTTTATGTTTTTAGGATATTATATTTCACTGAACAAACTTTTGACTCTACTCCTGGTAGGAGTTTTCTTAATGTGTCTCATTGAAGTTACCTGGACCTCTGAGCTAATTGAGAAGATAACACCAGTCTGGAACCTCAGCCTTTGAAGTGCTTTGGGAAGGCAAACACTACGAAATAAGGTTCCTTCCCGTACTTGGGAGGTTGAGACAGGAGGATCACAGGTTCAAGGCCAGCATGGACAACTTGGTGAGACCCTGTTTCAAAATTAAAAAATGAAAAGAACTCAAGAGCTCGGGGCATAGCTCAGAGGTAGAATGCCCCTGGCTTCAACCCAAAGAAAGAGAGAAAGGGAGAAAGAGAGAGAGGGAGGGAGGGAGGAAGGAAAGAAGGGAGGGAGGAAGAGAAGGAAGGGAGGGAGGGAGGGAGGGAGGGAGGAAGGAAGGAATCTATTCAGTTCAATTCTCAATACCATTGGCTACAGAAAGTTGAATGTCCACTGTTTTACATTTTAAAAGCTCTATTATCTAATGAATTTGAAAAGACTGAGTATTCTCTCATCCAAAATAGTCACCTTCTAAACTCACTTCTTTAGCTAAATCGAAAGAGAATCATAGGTTTTATTCAAAGTTACCCACCTGCACATCATTCATGCACTTAGATGATACCTTTCAAGGGATGCTACATTTGTAGGTAGAGAAGCAATACTTAGTCCTATCTCAAAACAGGACTTAGAGCAAAGTTTCTAAAACATTTTATATTATGGATCCCTTTGGTGGTCTGGTGTGGAACTTATGAACCCTTGTCAGAACAATATTTCTAAACGCATAAAGCAAAATGTATAGGATTTTAAAGGATGCAATTATGCTGAAATACAGTAATCAAACTATTTCTAAATTATTATAGGGCAATAATTTATTTCTTTTTTTTTGCGGTACCGGGGATTGAACGCAGGGGCGTTCTACCTCCGCGCTACACCCCCGGCCCTATTTTTTATACTTTACTTTGAAACCTGGGGTCTCACGAAGTTGCGGAGGGCTAAGGAGAGAGAGAGAGAGCGCGAGAGAGACAGGGAGAGAGAGAGCGAGAGAGCTGAGGCTGGCCAGGAACCCAGATCCTCCGGTCTCAGCCTCCCAAAGTACTGGGATTACAAGTGTGCGCCACCACGCCCGGCAATTTATTTCTTTATTAACATGCTAATAAGCAAATTCAGCAAAGCCTAATAACCACTATGACTTTAAAGTATAATCAGCAAAGCCGGGCATGGTGGCACATGCTTGTAATCCCAGTACTTTGGGAAGCGGAGACCAGAGGATCTGGGTTCGAGGCCAGCATCAGCTCACTCTCTCTCTCTCTCTCTCTCTCTCTTTCTCTCTCTCTCTCTCTCTCTCTCTCTCTCTCTCTCTCTCTCTACCTAGTGAGGCCCTCTGCAACTTCGTGAGACCCGGTTTCAAAATGAAGTATAAAAAATAGGGCCGGGGGTGTAGCGCGGAGATAGAACGCCCCTGGGTTCAATCCCCGGTACCGCAAAAAATAAATAAATAAATAAAGTATAATCAGCAAAAAATATGTTTCCAGATGCTGCAATCAATGTGACATGACAATATCTGTGATTTCTGATGATGTCAAAAGCATAGGTACTAATAATACTCCCGTGATATTTTGTCTACATTTGTAATTAAAAGAGATGTCAAACTTTAGTTAGATGTAATTTCCCAACTCAAAGTTCCTGGACTCCAGTTTTCTATGATCACCCAATGGGTCCATGTTAAGAATCTCTTGAGCTAACAGAGTTTGAAAGCTTAAAGAAAAAAATGCAATATTAGCTTATTTACTCTAATATGAAGTCATACATGGTACATTTCCCAGCACTTAAATAATTGCCATAATTTCAGTACTGATAAACATAATTACTGCTTTTAATATGAGTGTAGAATTAGCCTTTACCCTCAAATCTTTCAATTCTCCATATGTTCATTCTGTGGCAATTTGGAGATTCTGTTTTAATGACACTATAAAGTGAATTCTATATGAAGCAGGTTCATCTTGACTTATTTCCAAGGATACTTGAGTATCAAAAATCTTGCTTCCTAGTGGCCCCAATTCCAAGGCAGATCCAGAGCTTGAACCCCATGGAAAGATATTATGAGAAGTCTTCCATGGAGTTGCTCCATTAAGTCAAATCTGCTTCTAATTGCACAGCGTATAGTGTTTAGACTTACCCAGATTAGTGGTTGATTTCCTGGCAAAACTTTGTAAACACCAAATGTCAATAAATTGCCATCTATAAAGTAGGAAATTTCAAATGCATACCAAATATACTTCCCTTTTCATAAACACCAAGCCATTTTCCTGAAAGGAGCTCAGCTTTCAAATACAGTATGTTGTGGTTCACAAATTTCCATGCATGCCAACTACTAACGGACTGCTAATTGATTACCTTACTCGTGTCTTTTGCAAGGACCTTATCATAAACCTTAATAGTGACAATTTACTTCTTCACTCTAGACCAAGTTACATTATTAGTCAAGCTAGCATAGTTCGAATTGAGAAACAAAATATTTCAGTGAGCAGTTCTTTAATGGAGAAGAAAATTTCAGCATATTGTTCCAAGTACGATCACTTATGTAAGGGTACCATCTAGTGGTGTCTCATATTATATTTTTGACAAAAGTATCCAGGCAGATACTCCAAACAAAATATCTGAAAACAACTGGAGAACCCATGGCTTAGCACACTGTGAAGTGTTATTTTATAAGAACTGAGATGGGCCGGTCGTGGTTTCACACACCTGTAATCCCAGTACTTGGGAGGCTGAGACAGGAGGATTGCAGGTTCATGGCCAGCCTCAACAGCTTAGCAAGGCCCTCCACAACTTAGTTAAACCCTGTTTCAAAATTAAAAATAAAATATGGCTCAGGGTGTAGCTCATAGGTAGAAAGCCCCTGGGTTCAGTTCAATCCCTAGTACCACCAAAAAATAAAAAAACCTGAGATGGCCAGTTTGAGGGTATAAAGCAAATATGTCATTATTGGTCTTGTTAAGTTCCTATTGTCCAAAAATGCAACATCCTAACATGAATGATCAGAGGACACTGTAATAAATGGTCAAATAAGGCTATAGGTATATTCATGGAATAATACATTGTTGAACAACCATGTGACATGCATTGTTCTAGGGAGACAAATTATAGTAACATAAATTCCATGACCTCAAGGAGTTAAAAATATCATTGCAAAGCCAAATAACAAAAAATTATAAAAAAAATGTGAACAAAGAGATATAGTGTTAGCAAGAGGAAGATAGCACAGATTAGCCCTCTAACAGAAGATCAAGTAAGTTCTCATACAGTAGTATTTGAAAACTTGACTCAAAATGGCCTTATCAATACTAATTCACAAAACAAGAAGTCCCAAGGCACTGTGGATTCAGGGTAAATTAATTCAGCAATTGAGTGATGTCATCAAAAGTGAAGTATGGCCAGGTGCTGTGGTGTGCAGCTGTAATCCCAGTTGCTTGGGAGGTTGAGGCAGGAAGATCATGAGTTCAAGGCCAGCCTGGGCAACACAGCGACACCGCATCTCAAAAACAGAAAGAAAGAAAAAAGTGAAGTATGAAGGCTGTCAGTGGGAGATGTCCACCCTGGTGTATTTTATCATTGATCAGAATGGTTGGTACACAGCAATAACAAAAAGCAGACTGGCTTTTAGTTCGTTTTATAATTCTTTTAAAATTCTCTACAGGCAATGCAGTTCTGTATTGTTTTATTGTCCAATATCCAATACTGAAGAAGAAAAAGAATAGATAGAATTTTTCTGTTAATTCAAGGAAGGGGAAGAATGGGAACAGAATGCAGTCATCACTAATTGATGGTACCTAATTTATATATCCTGGTGGACAGAAATGCGAAGAATCCTTCCCATAGCAACAGAGAGACTCCTTTGGTGAGCTAATTGTCATTCTGTGGTCTGTTCCCTGAAAAGATCTCTGTTGTTCTTTGTCCACTTGGGCCTCTCATTTTAGCCTCTGAGATTACACCCTTATCCACTATCCTCATGACTACATGAGATGAGCTGGAAAGAATGCCTTCTTGGACACTGCATTGTTAGCAGCTCAATGCATCCTGCATCCATGGCTAATCCAATCATCAGTCAAGAAGCAGGATTGCTAATGAGTAGTGGTTTAAGAAACAAATGGCCATGTGGAGCAATGTGTATAACATCCCATAAGTTGGCATTTAATAGAAGGGGGAAAGTCAATGGGGAATATATGATAGGTATATAAATGTATAAAATGAATAGCATATGCTACAATTATTCTGTGGAGGACGTTCTAAGGGTAAGCTTATATATTTCTACCTGCAGAAGCATGAACACCAAATGGGGTTTATTCCAGAAATGCATAGTGTGTTACAACACACCACATTAACATATCTAAGTAGGAGCTTATATGGCAACTACCTTAGATACTGTAATAGAGATAGGTGGTTATTCCCTGAGTCACCTGCATCTCTATGTTTATTGCAGCACTGTTCACAATAGCCAAAAAATGGAAACAACCCAAGTTTCCATCAATTGATGAATGTATAAAGAACACGTACCTATACGCAATGGAATACTATTTCAGCCATAAAAAAAGAATAAAATCCTGTCATTTGAGATGACATGAAGAGAACTGAAGATCATAATGTTAAGTGAAATAAGTCAGGCACAAACAAGTACCGTAGGATCTCACTCATGTGTGGAATATAAAAGTTCATCTCAGTGAAACTAAGAATAGAGTGGTGGATACCAGAGGATGAGGAGAGTGGGCAGGGAGGAGAAGACAGGGAACGGTTTATCGGGATTTTGTTTGTTAGTGTTTGTTTGTTTGTTTGTTTGTTTCCAGCGATGGGGGGCTTGAACCCAGGACTTTACACATTCTAGGCAAGTACTGAGTTACATTCCCAGCAATATTTTTTTTGAGACAGTGTCTCACTAAATTGCCCAGGCTGGCCTCAAACTTGCAATCCTCCTGCCCCAGCCTCCAGAGCTGCTAGGATCCTAGTCATGTACCACCAGACCCAGCAGAGAAGGGTTTTTCAATGGGTACCAAGTTGCAGTTAAACAGGAATAGGAAGTTCTCGTGTGCTATATTGTCCAGTAGGCTATCAATCATGATTATGTACTGCATATCTCAAAAAGCTATAAGGAAAGATTTTAAATGTTTTCATCATAAAGAAGTGACAAATGGTTGAGCAGAGAAATATGCTTATCTTGATTACACAAAGTATACATGTATTAAAACATCATTACTCCATTAATATGTAAAATTTTTGTGTTTTAACCAGTTAAAAATAAATTTAATTAAGAATAAAAAGTAAAAATAAAAACTAGGAAAAATCCTGAAATAATCTGTGCTTTGAAAATTTTGTAAAAACTTACCTATAAAACCATTTATGCCTGAAAATATTTTTAAAAACAATAAACTATGAGCAGCCTATGAGGTCAGACTCTGACTATTGGAGTCGCTTGTTCCCCTCCGCACTGAGAGGATGACCTGTTACTTTAGGGAATTCTTGCTGGCACTGCACTATATAGGGCTGAGCCAGCCATTGTATAGGAAGTGGGGCCCTGCACACTCGACTGAATGAATCCAGGCCTGACGACCACTGTGAGCTAGCTGAATTGCAGAGATGTGAGCACAGAGAGTTTAAAAATTAGCTCTGGCTAGACCCAAAAGAACTACTTTACTTTTAGAGTACTTTGAAAACACACACAGTCAACAGAGAGGGGGGCCAAATGTGCATTTGGAACAGGTTTATCTATATTCATTTGATATTTTCATGGAATCTCTCAGTATGTCTAAGCTTTTATACAAAAATATAATATCCTTGATGGAAGTGACTGGAAGGAAATCAATTTCCTCTGTACACTGGGGCTGTGGTAATGAGATGTGTAAAGTAGTTGGCAGGCTCTGACCCCGTTTACGCATTTTATTACCATACCGCAGTGCACTGTGTGTGGTTTATCTTCTGTCCTTCACATGTAAGAGTCAGCTGATCCTAAACCAACTGGTAGCAAGTCAGGGACACTTATGCCACTTCATATTGAATAGTAACAATAATCATACACACACACACACATACACATATACATGTGTATATATGTGTGTGTATATATAATACACATATAAAATTATTGCGTGTATATATATATATATATATAATACTGTGTGTGTGTGTGTGTGTGTGTGTGTGTGTTAGAGTGTTTCCTGTGATGGCAGCATTGTGTTGTTTAAAGAAAGCAGAACTAAAAATCTGGGAAATTTGGTCTACCCCAGCCCTTTTGTGCATGTGGGGGGGTACTGGGGATGGAACCCAGGGCATTCTACCTCCAAGCTATACCCCCAGCCCTATTTTAATCCTTATTTTGAAACAGGGTCTCACTAAGTTGCAGAGGGCCTCACTAAGTTGCTGAGGCTGGCCGCGAACCCGGATCCTCCAATCTCAGCCTCCCAAGTGCTGGGATTACAAGCATGCGCCATGCCGGGCCTTAGCCCAGCTCTTAAAACTCATTGTGTAACAATGGGTAAGACACAATCACTGTGGGTCTCAGTTTCCTTGTTTGTAAACCAAATGAGTTTGACTCTAAGATATATTCCACCATGTAATTCTACTCTGCAGAAGACGTTGAGAGGAAACCAGAAAGGGGACGAAAACCATTAATAACGTGATGACTTCCCAAAATATGTTCCTTCTCAAAAGCCAAGTCGATTAATTTTTTTTTAATCAACTCTAGGGTGTCTCGTTGTTCAAGCTCAGCATTTCCAGAGCCAAGTCAGAAACCCAAAAGAATGGCACAAGCCAGGCGTGGTGGCTCATGCCTTTAATCCCAGTATTTGGGGAGGCTGAGAAAGGAGGATCACAGGTTCATAGCCAGCCTCAGCAACTTAGTGAGACCCTGTTTCAAACTAAAAAATAGGGCTGGGGGGATATCTCAGAGGTAGAATGCCTCTGGGTTCAATTCCCAGCGCAAAGGAAAGAAAGAAAAAAGGAAGGTAGATAGGTAGGTAGGTAGGCAGGTAGGTGGGGGGTGGAAGAAGGAAGGAAGGAAAGAAGGAAGGAAGGAAGGAAGGAAGGAAGGAAGGAAGGAAGGAAGGAAAGAAGGGAGGGAAGGAGGGAGGGAGGGAGGGAGGGAGGGAGGGAGGAAGGAAGGAAGGAAGGAAGGAAGGAAGGAAGGAAGGGAGAGAGGGAAAGAGAAGAAAAGAATGGCAAAAATTAACTGGATTCTAGAGTCCTGTGCTTTAAATAGCAAGCTTTTGACAGCAAACAAGGTCTAGGGACAGAGATTCTGATTCCATCCAAGGGCTTCAGCCTCTTCCCAGTTTCTGACCCTCAAGGCCTTGGAGCTGAGCCACTTTTATAACTTGGCATGGGCCACTCACTCTTTCTTGCTCTCAGTTCCCCATTTATATGATGAAGTGCTGCCTAAAGTCATTTTAAAAAAGAGAAATAGATCGATATTTCCTGAGTATAATATGTTATTTATTTATATTCATTTTTATATATTACTTAGTCTATTTCTTTATATCATATGAACTGTATATGTACATTTCTATTTCAATCCCAAAACCGACACAAGTCTAAAGTCAATGCTATTAAAGGTGAGAAGACAAGGAGGGTGCCTACCAAAAAATGTTTCAGAATGTCGTTTAATTTATTCAAGTTTTCCAACCATTCACTGCTATGAATTTTCTCCAATGTACAGCTTTAGACATACTCACTAATATTCAATATTAGTTTTCCAATATACATAATTCTATATTTCATATTTTTTCTAAGTAGACTATTAACAGCAGTTTGAATCTCTCTTTGACCCTAGTTCAGAGACTAACTATATGATTATATATCTATATATAATTAGCCTTTCCTATGAATTAGTTATATTAAATTTAAGATGGCATATATAACATAAACAGGTCTGAGGAATCTCAGAATGTATGGTTTCTGCTCAACAAACCTCGCTTTATCGAAAAAGTATCTGATCGCCACTGATTTTTTATCATCTGCATCTCACAAAATCAGTTTTGACATTTATGAGGCAGAATCTCTAGAGAGTCTAGTATCTCTGGGTTTTTCCAAAATGAATTATTAAATCAAAGAACAAAGCAATGGTATCCTGAGTAATGACCCTGGCCCTCGGGCAGTATTCTTCACTGCCGTGGTTACCAGAGTCTGACCTGACAGCAGCTTGACAAACACCATCTATTATTTATCAATCAGTTGCACAATGGACCCAGACAGGGTTCTTTGTCATAGGCCCCAACTTTTTCTCTCCACTGCATTTAGCTCACTGATGGGGTGCAAAGACGTAGCCTTTCCACGAATAGATGCGGGGATGTTCTGTGTGAATGTTTACTCCAAAAGCTTTTTATCCTGTCTCATCACAAGATGACTTTTCACAGAGATGACACAGGGACAAAATAGCCTCCAAATACCATGTCATGAATGAAATTTCTTGCCTGCTTGTGCTGCTGGAGACTGAACCCAGGGCCTCATGCCTGCTAGACAGGCATCCTACCACTGAACAACACCCCCAGCCCAACAGAGGAATTTTAACATGATTCCACAGGCAAGAAAAAGATTTATATATTTCTAACATTACATTGGCATGATAGGTTGAGTTTCCAAATAAATCTTTTAAATGATATGTCAGAGTCCGAATAATAGCCTGACATACAGATTGAATTAATGAGGTAACAGTGATAGGCAACGTGGTAACAGGTAAGTAGATGAATAATGATAGCTGACAAATGATAAATATGTGGGTAGAGAGACAAATAGACACTTAATTATCAGACCCCAGCAGGGCATCTACTCAACAGGCTCTGAAATTGTTTAGCAATGGAATAGCTTTGTGATCCTCAGGTCAGCCAGTGGATCTTAAATAATTCTCGCTGGAGTTCCCAAAATCCCTCTTCCCCCTATTAAAATATTAGCCTACTCTAAGTAGCACTAAAATACATGGTTATGTTTTCTAGCTATTAGAATATGTAATTTGTCAAAGGGTGTCCTGTGCCTTGCCTGGGCTGTGGCTAGGCAGAAAGTCCTGGGTGTCATCCCAAGCTGCATACAGTGACATATGTCCCACCTCATCATCACTGCCTAATGAGGCCTGCTCATGTCAGTGACTTTTTATAGGAATATATAGATAGAAGTGTGACATGTAAAAATACTCAAATCTTTTTCAAGGTCCTTTAATTATTTGCAAATCTCACCATCTAGGCTCAGTATTACCAGCCACTATTTGGCATATAAGCCAAGGATTAAAAATGATATCTAAGAAAAAATTCAAAAGAATGTTTTCTGAAGCTCTAGGTTTTGCTGAATATATATCTTCCTTTTGGTACTGGGGATTGAACACAGGGGTGTTCTATCTCCGAGCTGCACCCCTGCCCTTTTTCCTTTTGAGAGAGAGATTTTGCTAAGTTGCTGAAGGTCTCACGAAGTTGCTGAGGTTGGCCTGGAACTTGAACCTGCCATCCTCCCGTCTCAGCTTCCCAAGTACTGGGATTACAGGTGTGTGCCACCATGCCCAGCATAGGTTTAGCTTTGAAATAATAAAGCCTCACAAGAAAATAAACAACAAAATGATGTAAGTTCAGAAAGCAGTATTTCCTCATGAAGTAGCTCAAAAATGGTCATTTTCTAAGCAATGACTTTTTCTTCAGAGCTAGGAGTAGGCTCTGATATTACTGGAGGAAATCCAGACCCAGCTGAATTAGACGTCACCTCTAACTCTGCTCAGATGCTGTTAATAAGGGCAACAGATATATATATAATGAAATATTATTCAAACATAAAAGGAATGGAATCCTGTCATTTGCAGCAACATGAATGGAACTGGAGGATATTATTTTAATATAATAAGTCAGGCACAGAAAAACAAATGCCACATATCCTGATTTATATGTGGAAGCCAAAAGGTTGACCTCAAAGAACTAGAGAATAGACTAGTGATTCCTGGAACCTGGGAAATATGTGGAACAGGAAGCAGGGATCTATGTCTGAGCTAATAGATATGCCAATTGCCCTGATCTAATCACTGCACATCGTATACATGTATTGAAATGCCACACCGTAGCCCACAAATATGTACAATTACTATGTGTCAGTTAAAAATACAAATGTGTAGCTGGGCTTGGTGGCACATGCTTGTAATCCCAGTACTTGGGAAGCTGAGACAGGAGGATCCTAGGTTTGTGGCCAGCCTCAGCTACTTAGTGAGGCCCTCCGCAACTTAGTGAGACCCTGTTTCAAAATAAAGAATAAAAAATAGGGCTGGGGGTGTAGCTTGAAGGTAGAATGCCCCTGGGTTCAATCCCCAGTACTGCAAAAAAATTAATAAAAATAAAAATAAAAAGTGTTTTTAAAAATAAAGGTAATGGCTACCATAGTATCTACTATGGTAGAGTATCTACATTTTTTAACAAATGCTCTTAACATATACATTTGTTATCTCTCATCCTTTTTATAACCCCCAAATAAAGTTAATGTCCTGAGTCAGGTGTGATGGTTCACACCTATAATCCTACTACTTGGGAGGCTGAGAAAGGAAGACTGCAGGTTTGAAGACAGCCTTGGCAACTTAGCAAGACTCTCAGCAACTTAGCAAGACTCTCAGCAACCTAGCAAGACTCTGTTTAAAAGCAAAAAAATAAGTTGAGCATGGTGGCGCACACTTATAATCCCAGGATTTAGGAGGCTGAGACAGGAGGATCACAGGTTCGCAGCCAGCCTTAGCTACTTAGTGAGGCCCTCCGCAACTTAGTGAGATCCTGTTTCAAAATAAAATAGCTCAGAGGTAGAATGCCCCTGGGTTCAATCCCCAGTAGCATAAATAAATAAATAAATAAATAAATAAATAAATAAATAAAATAAAAAGGACTAGAGGTGTATCTCAGAGGTAGAATGCCCCTGGGTTCCATCCCCAACACCACACACACACACAAAAAAGTTAATGTCCCCCTTTCCCAGTTGATGAAGTTGATGCTCAGGAAGGTTAAGTGACCTGCCCCAGGTGACAGAGTTAGAAAATATCAGTGCCAACATCACATCCAGGTGTATCCAGTTACAAAGCCACACCTCCCAGTCGGGTAAAGGCTACAGATCTTGTCCGAGATGTCACCTATGGCAGGGACATTCATGTGGAGGCCACTTTCCCACGGGACGCTCAAGAATTTGAAGAAACATAAAATCACATACAGGAAGGCGAATGTTTCCAGAAGCAACACGCCCAGAGCTGAGCCTTCATATTTTGTCACACTTTTCCATGGCGGATCAGTATCAGTGACTTACTCCAGACTGTAATTTAAATTTAATATGATATAGGTTATAAGTAGTGTCACCACTTTGGCTCATAAGCCTCGCCTTTCCTCAACTCCATTATGCATCACAGAATACAGAAGGAAGAAAGTGACCATGGTTTAGGTACAACATTGAATCTGCCCTCATTTATCATTAATTTTAAAGCAAATCCCTTGTAAGCTCTAGCAATTTGAGAGTAGAAATCAATTTCTTGTGACATACTTCACGGCTAATTGTGATATATCTCTCTGTCAACATTGCAGTTAGGAATTATGTGGCATATAGTGGGTACTCAAATTTTAATTTTATTCGATGGAAGTCGTGCTTTCGTTAAATTAATGTGAGCATTCAAATCAAGTATGTGAGTGACAAAGATTTTCTCCTTGACCAAATTCTACCCAGGCTCTTCTGAGCTTTCTTTTTGACTAGGCCTAAATTTGG
Organism: Glis glis; assembly: GCA_004027185.1. Classification (NCBI taxonomy): domain Eukaryota; kingdom Metazoa; phylum Chordata; class Mammalia; order Rodentia; family Gliridae; genus Glis; species Glis glis. The sequence goes on along the minus strand of PVJS01011953.1, from coordinate 19,760 downwards.
ACTCCTGAAGAGTCCGGTTTTAGCAGGAATCATGTTAAGTCAGTTCAGCCAGAATCTACTGATGATATTCAATAACCCTTGATATATGATCAGGTTCCTGACCCTCCACCATGCCCTGGAGATGGCTGATCCCTGGCCTGCCTTCAGCAAGACCCCAGTTTGGCCAGAATCTCCTTTACCCTTAATGTTTCCTCTTCTCCATCCACTGACCTCCACTCTGCTTCTTGGCTATAAATTCCCACTTTCCCTTGGCATATTCTGAGTTGATCCCAATCTCTCTCCCCTGTTGCAAAGTCCCATTGTAATATCCCCCACCCCTATCAAGGTGGTTCTGGACAAAGTCTATCTTTCCCTCTTTACCAAGCATCATGAGTAACTTTTTTTTCTTTAATATGAGGAAGAGATAAAGTGAAGAAGGGGGTAAATAAGTGACTTTGTCATCTATTCAATGAATTAACAACTCCAGAGACTGGGAACTCACTAACTCCTTAGATGGCCCATTATAACATTAGAAACTTTTCCTAATATACTTTTACTGGTGCATTGTTTTACGTCATACCAAATTTCAGAGTGATAGAGACATACATGCACACAGCACTTGGTGAGCTTCCCCCTGGATCCCACCCCAGTCCCTCCCCTTCCCCGTACATAATATTGACATTGGCATTGAAATTTTCATACATGCATATAGCATTATTTAAACTGTTACCTTCATTACGTCTCTATCCTCCCTCTCCCCCCACCCACCCACCCCAGCCTCCTCCATCACTCCACTGGGGTTTCTCCTTTATCTAGAGTCCCTCTTGTATGCTGATTTCTCCCTAGCTTCCACATATTCAAGAAAACTTCACTTTCTGTGACTGGCTAATCTCACTTAGCATAATATTCTCCAGTTCCATCAATTTTCCTGCAAATGACATAAGTCTGTTCTTCTTTATGGCTGAGTAGAATTCCATTGTGTATATATGTCATAATTTCATGATCCATTCATCTCTTGATGGACAAAATCCAATCAAAGGACTTTTCCCCACCAGACACACCTATACTCCCAGTACTGAGGAGACTGAGAGAGGAGGATTGCAGGTTTGAGGCCAACCTCAGCAACTTAATGAGACCCTGTTTCAAAATAAAAAATAAAAATGGTTGGGGATGTAGCTCGGAGGTAGAACACCCCTGAGTTCAATCCCAGTACCCAAAAAAAAAAAAACAGCCTTTTCCCTGAAAATGCCACCCACCCAATGGAGCATGCTCTATTTCCTGCAGCCACACATAACTGTTTTACTACTACTTACATGTGACAGTCCTAAAAATATTTGAAGAGTGTTATCACATTCTTTTTCTCTCCAGGCTAAACACTGTCATTTATTTCATCTATTTCTCCCACAATGTGGTATTTTAATCTCAGTTTTCTCATTACTTCTCTATTTTTCTGGCCCTCGCCTGCTTTCCTTCGGCACCTCCCGGCCTCTCACCGAGCGTTGCCTTCCATACCCTTGGCCGCTCAGCCAGCGTGGCCCTGACATTCTACAGGCAAAACAACTGAGGAACTGCGTGGCTACCTTCTGTTCTTTGGATTTTAATATTGTCACTGCCACCCTAAAGTGGTGAATTTCAATCTGCATTCCTGGGAATCTGAGACTTCAGAAGTGTCCCAAGACAGCTCAGGAGGAGCGAAGGACAGAAGTGGATACCTCCCGCATCCTTTCAACCAGAGCAACTATGCCGTTATCCAACTCTACATCCAGCCTCTGCGTGGAATTTCATTGGAAAAAAATTGTTCTGGAAAAAAATTACTTGAAAGTTTGAACAGCATCGCCTAGAACAGAGATAGAAAGAGTACAAGGATGTCCAGGAGACAGATGGACTCTAAGGAGCCGAAGAAGTAGCCGTGGATCTATGCAGGCAAGAACACCTTGTCCCAGGTCAGGCATTGTGGCAATGCCTGTAATCCCAGTACTTGGGAGGCTGAGACAGGAGGCTCACAAGTTTGAGGACAGCCTCAGCAAGTAGTAAGACTCTCACCAACCTAGTGAGACCCTGTTTCAAAATAAAAATAAAATAGGGATGAGGGTGTAGGTCAGAAGTAGAATGCCCCTGGGTTCAATCCCCAGCCCCATTTTAAAAAAAAAAAAAACTTTGTCCCAGGAACTCAGCTTCTTCTAATCCATCCATCAACTCGAAATCAATGTACTAATTACATTCATAGGCTGTCACCTCTGCTCTCAAAGACATGGGCAATTTCTTTCTCCTTATTAGGATGAGTTCCTGCCTGGCAAGACTAGGAATAATCAGCTCAATCCACGTAACTGACATTGGGGACACAGAAGGATAATTCCATGGTCTATGGCCAGGGCATTTCCTAAAGTCCAGAATATTGATGCTGTATTTCCTTCCATTCCTAAAGGATGAAATGAAGGTCAAGGGCTAGTTTCACCTGGGCAAGGATGAGCTCATTATCTGGAGGTATAACTGTACCCTCAGCTCCCTGACCTCATGTCCTTTTCAACAGTATTTGTTGAGCTCTTATGTATTAGACCAGATGCATTGAGAGTGGGGAATAAAATAATGCAATACATTCATCTGTTCTCACTGGACTTGATTTCCTGTAGATGAGCTAATAGTCTAGCTTTTACTTCTCTTTCAAGTCTTTGAAGCAGTGGATTACATTCCATGCCAGCTTCCCCCCTCCGACTCACTCCTCAACCTACAAACAATCTCCCATCCCCTCCACTGCCCTGTAACTTGTAAAGCACCAGTAACTTCCTGGCCACCAAATCCACTCACTCAATTCTCAGTGAAGGTCTAAGTGGCCATAAGACTTTGTGTGTGTGTGTGTGTGTGTGTGTGTGTGTGTGTGTGTGCGCGCGCGCGCGCAGTTTCAGAATTAAACATTATCAGGTGGGCACAGTGGTGCAGTACTTGAGAGGCTGAGACAGGAGGATCTCAGGTTCAAGGCCAACCTCAGCAACTTTAGCAACTTAGAGAGACTCTCTTTCAAAATAAAAAATAAAAGGCCTCAAGGTGTAATTTGCAGGTAGAATGCCCCTGAGTTTAATCCCCAGTACCAAAAAAAAAAAATTAAGCATTATGGGCCATTTTTTCCCTCTAGAAATTCTTGTCTCTCAGAGTTCCTGAGATTCTTTGCTCTGCATAGTGCTTCCTGTCCCTTCTCTCAATCCTCTTTCCTTTCTCCATGCTCCAATTGTTTGCTACCGTCTACCCAGATGACTCCTTTACAACAATTTCACTTTCTACCTCAATCATCATATTGATTCCCTCATATGTTGCTACTAGTATTATCTTCAACATCAATATCCTCTGCTCAAGCATCCCCAAGACTCAATCCATATATTTGCCTACCCATTAAGCATTGACCTAGGTGTCCCACAGGCATAGAAAACCCAACACGTCCAAATGTGTCGTCTACATCCTTAAATGGCTCTCTCCGACATTTGTGTCTCATTGAAAAGAATTCTATCTATCCAGTGGTCTAACTTGTGAAGCAATCTAAGTAATAATCTCCCATCTCCCACATCGCCAGGAAATAATCCAGAAAAGCAAAAATAAAAAAAAACCACAATTTACTTCTTAAATGGATGTTCTTCTTTTGAGGAATGTGGGAAGAACGCCATTTCACACAATTTTTATTAGAATTCTGTTAGCCAAGGTGGCATTTCTGAACCTCAGTTTTAACAGCTGTTGGTGAAATTATATAACTATGAAATGGAATATGTCAATCAAATAAAAATTCATAGATTGTATAAGTTTTACATCTTTTTAATGAGAAAAGATGGTCAATTAGATGCTTCTCTTAAAATAGGATTTGACTCTCCCATTTCTCCTGAATGTGATATGAAGATCAAAATCCTTTATAGTCAATACTTCTGAGGAAACTCAAAAAAGAGGAGGAAGTGGTATATTTAGTATTTATTAACATATAATAATGACAAGAGTTATATATAGGACAGTCTCTGCATGGATTTGCACATAGAGAAGCATAGCTCATCAGCCTGAAATAAAATAAAATAGAGGAGTATTATAAAGTTTCCTTACTTCTCTCAAGAAACATTATAGAAATCCCACTCAGAACTCAAAGCAAAACTTCTTAAATCCTCTCTCTTTTCTGATTCTTCCCAGTGTGTTCAATTCCTCTCCAAAAAAAAAAAAAGGTCTCTCTGCACTCAACTAGCACCCAACTAGCTAGGGGTGCCCCCTCCATGCCTTTGTTCACCTACTCCCACCAGCTCTTTCTAGCTACCTTTTCCCTTCCCTCTAATATTTCAATATTTCTCATCATATACTTCTCCACTAGTTTCCCCAATCTTTCTATTACCTGCTTTTCCCAATGCTACGTAATTTTAATGTCTGGAATCCATCTGGTAAAGACAGGACTGTTCTCCGACACTAAAAGGAGGGGAGAATTTGTGTGAGCAAATACGAAATTACCTTAGTTAGCAAAAGAGTGGGAGAGCTCTTTCTTTATGAATAAATCTTGCTCCCACCACATTCATTTATATATAGTACGCAGCTGAATGGCGATTCATCCACACCATCTTCCCACTGCTTCTAATCTGGAGGGAGGCAAAGGAACTTGGGTTAAGAATTTTATGTCTCCTCCATAAAAGCAAACTGGGGCTCTCATGCCTCTGTACCGCATGGACAGTACCATGGGCAGGCTGAAGAAGCCCCTCCAACATTTCCACTGCAAGTCAGAACAGGATGATTTCCAGAATGCCAGTGTGAGGAGCTTGGCAGATCTACTCCCCCAAAGGCAAACGTGACTGTTGAAAATTACAAAATTTCATTTATAGTCTCTTGACATTTCTGCAAAAGCATAGAGCAAAAAAAAAAAAAGAAATTACTAAATCTTGGAAATATACTAAATACACTAAATCTTGGTAAGAACAGCAAGGGGCTATGGCACTTGAACCAAGACTCCCTCCCTCCCTTATCCCTCCAGCTCAGCATGAGGAAAGTTTCAACCTGGGTGGGTATGACTGAGAACATAGGGCTCCCTGTCTCCCCAGTTCCCAGTAAGAGGATATGGAATCTCCCCAGGAGAGGCCTGCTGCTATCTCCTTGTGGAAGAGGCTAAATTCCAGGCAAGCGCAGCCAAGATGGTTGAAGGCTCCTTTCCTCCACCTGGTCTCCACTCGTAGGATTGAGGGTCTACCCCTGGCATAGCAGGCAAGAATACTGTGGCCCTGATCGTCCTCACCCATTCATGGAGTGGACACTCCATGTCAGAGAGACAAACCAAGAAGACCAGAGGCTACTTGTGTTACCCACAACATAACTCACAATGCAAGGGTGTCACTCCAAGAGAAAGAGGCAGCCATTCTTACTCCCAGCTCTGGAGCAGTGATTCAGAGATTTGCCCAGAACTAGAAGTAACAAAGGTTAAAAGCCTTCCTCCAGCCCAGCCAGGTGTGGTGATGCACACCTGTAATCCCAGTACTTGGGAGGCTGAGATAGGAGGACCACAGGTTCAAGGCCAGCCTCAGCAACTTAGTATGTCCCTCTTTCAAAATAAAAAATAAGCCAGGAGTGGTGGCGCATGCTTGTAATTCTGGTACTTGGGGGCTGAGACAGGACGATTGCAGGTTCTAGGACAGCCTCAGCAAGTAATGAGACGCTCATCAACCTAGCAAGATCTTGTTTCAAAATAAAAATAGAAAATAGGGCTGGAGGTGTAGCTCAGAGGTAGAATGTCCCTGAGTTCAATCCCCAGTGCCATAAATAAATAATAAATAAATAAATAAATAAATAAATAAATAAAATAGGTCCGGGCGTGGTGGCACACGCTTGTAATCCCAGCACTTTGGGAGGCGGAGACTGGAGGATCCGGGTTCGCGGCCAGCCTCAGCTCTCTCTCTCTCTCTCTCTCCTCTCTCTCTCTCTCTCCCTGTCTCTCTCTCTCTCTCTCTCTCTCTCTTTCTCTCTCTCTACCTAGTGAGGCCCTCCACAACTTTGTGAGACCTGGTTTCAAAATAAAGTATAAAAAAATAGGGCTAGGGGTGTAGCGTGGAGGTAGAACGCCCCTGGGTTCAATCCCGGGTACGGCAAAAAAAAAAAGGAAATAAATAAAATAGGGCCGGGGGTGTAGCTTGGAGGTAAAATGCCCAGTACCACCAAAAAAAGAAAAAAGTCTTTATTTGGAAGAGTGTGGTGAAGGACAGCCCAAAGGGTGCTCTCAAAAACAATGAAGATTTTAGTGGTAAGCCACTAAAAAGAGACTGGAAGCTCCATGAGAGAAGCAAACTATATCACAGGCCAGCTAGTTTACCAGAGAGAAGCAGGGTGAAAGAGAGCCAGACAGAGCCTCAAACACTGGCTTTGAAACCTACCCATGCAGGCAGGTGTGTGGCACATACCTGTAATCCAGTAGTTGGGAGGCAGAGATAGGAAGATTGTAGGTTGAAGGCCAGCCTGGGCAACTTAGTGAGACCTTGTCTCAAAACTTTAAAAAGTAAATAAAAAGGGCTGGGGATATAGCTCAGAGATAGAGTGCCCCTGGGTTCAATCTCCAATACCAAAATAAAAACATAAACAAAAAAAACAATCAAAAAATCCCCACCCATGCAACAGAGTGAAGATTTCATTTGAATCAGACTCTGGAGTAATTTTGTCTCCGGGGCATTATTCAAAAACAACAGCACAATCAATCAACATTAGTGGAGCCAAACAGCTGGACAGGATACCAACAAAAGGCAGAAAGCTTACAAAAGAGATGAGGAAAGAGGCACTACAGCAGGTCCAGCTAAAGGCACGTCACTCCAGGATGACTGAGCACAGGCCCAAGGCTGTGCCGTCTGAGAGCTGACGTCAGAGTCTCCATACTGCAGGGGAAATAAACTTCACAAAATAGTCCAACTCACTGAACAAATAAGCAATCAAGAACAAAATTATGTCATTTGCAGGAAAATGGGTGGAACTAGAGAATATTGTGCTAAGATCAGCCCATCACAGAAAGTCAAGGGTTGAATGTTTTCTCTCATATGTGAAAACTAGAGAGAAAATAGGTAAACAAAAGGGATTTTAGATAAATGAGGAGACGAGTAGAATAATGGAAGGGGGGTTTAGGGAGGGAGGTGGGGAGAAGAAAAAGGAGAATTAAAGAAGGAAACGGTTCCAATAGTGCTATGTCCATATATCATGAGATCACTACCAATCCTACTAACATGTATGTGATAATATTATTGAAGGAATTAAAATATTCCATTAGAAAATATTCATTTAGTGCAAAAGAAAGTAGTAAAGGATAAACAGAGGAACAAAAATGCAATGAGAGATAGAAAACAAAAAGTAAAATGACAGGCATAAATCAAACTACATAAGTAACATTAAATGTAAATGATTGAACGCAAATTGTCACACTGGATTAAAAAACACCACCCAATTATATGCTGTCTACAGAATACAAGCTTTTGATTCAAAGGCACAAATGGGTTGAAAGTAAAAGGATAAAAAAGGATTATCATGGAAAGAGCAGCCAAAAAAAGATAGAGTGGCTATACTAATATCACACAATGTAGACTTTAAAAATTCCACTAAAGATAAAGGAGGTTATTTTATAATGATGGAAAGGTCAATACATCAGGAAGGTGTAACAGCTATAAAGAAATATTTCCTTTACAACAGAGCCCAAAAGTACATGGAGCACAACTGACAGAATTCAAGAGAGAGACAGAATTCAAGATAGATGATGATATAGATAGATAGATAGATAGATAGATAGATAGATAGATGATAGCTAGATAGATGATAGTCTTTGTCCTTGGTTCCTGACACAGAGCTCCTAAAACCCAAGTCATTTCCTAATAGAAATATCTTTGTTATTTATAATGAGGCCCTTTGGATTCCATTTAAGTTTCTGCTAATGAAATGACTTGGGGTGGAGCTCCTAGGTAGCCTTGGGATGGGGCTGGTGGCCAGAAAGACCACTGATAATAGACTTGGAACTTTCAGCCCCATCCACTGACCTCCAGGAAGAATGAGCTCTGCAAAGTTTCTTGAATAATGAGCGTTGCTGGGCGTCGAGTTTTGCTGAACGTGAGGCGCTGCTGGGAGGGTGGCACACCCTGACAGGGCACAAGGAGCTCTGAGCTCCCCTCCTCCCCCAGTCCTGTGCATCTCTTCCATCTGGCTGTTTCTAAGTTGCACCCTTTTAATAAACCAGTAAGTGTAAGTAAGGTGTTTCCCTGAGTTTAATAAATGTAAGTAATGTATTTTCCTGAGCCAGTCTAGCAAATTATCAAATCTGCGGAGAGGTTCATGGGAGCCCCTGATATATAGCTAGTCAGGCAGACAGAGCAGAAGCCTGGAGTTGGCATTGGTTCTAGAAGTGGGGGTGAGGCCATCTTGTGGGGCCGAGCCCTTAACTGTGGGATCTAATGCTAACTCTAGGACATAGAGTCAGAATTGACTTACTTTGTAGGACACCCAGCTGGTGTTCAAAGAATTGGAGAAGAGCTTGGTGTAGAAAAACCCCACCCCAGGCCGGGCATGGTGGCACATGCTTGTCATCCCAGTACTTGGGAGGCAGAGACTGAAGGATCCGGGTTCGCAGCCAGCCTCAGCTACTTAGTTGCCCTCCACAACTTTGTGAGACCCGGTTTCAAAATAAAGGATAAAAAATAGGGCTGGGGGTGTAGCTCGGAGGTAGAACCCCTCTGGGTTCAATCCCCGGTACCGAAAAAAAAAAAAAGAAACACCCCACTCCACCCTACCCCAGAAATGTTTGTGAGAGTATAGAGAAAGAGTGGGTTCCAAGTACAGAGCTGTTAAAGGCAAGGAAACAGTCCAGAGGGCAGGCAGTTTCAAAGTGGGCTACATCTAGCAGGCAAGAATTTGTTTGGGGGATTTTTATGATATTGCCCCTTCGAGCGCCTATCTCTTCAGCTGTATTTTAGTGAATGGTTTCTCTTTAAAAAGAAATCCATATGCACAAACTCCCAAGTGGTTATTTCCTTTTCTCAGACAAGAGCCATCCCTCTTTTCCCTCTGTGTCTGTTCCTGAATCAGGACTCACTGCTCCCAAAGTAGATCAGTCCCCAGCACGTTAGTAAAAATGGATACTTATTAATGATTTCTTGAGAAGGAAAGAGGAAGGTGGGTTTACATTGAATACCATATGGTAAAAACTTCATTAAAATAAAAATTGCTGGGCTGGGGATGTAGCTAAATATCTGCAGAGTTTGTTTAGCATGGGGCAAGTCCCTGCACTTGATCTACAAGATAGGTAGATACATACATACATACATACATACACACATACATAACAGAAAGAGAGATAGTTATAGAAATGATAGATGATAGATAGATAGAAAATCACCTTTGAAAATCTATGTTTTAATCTCATGCCTCACAAACCACATTTGGGAGGGGTACTTGGGATTGGACCTAGAGGCATTCTATCTCTGAGCTACACCCCCAGCCTGATGTTAATTTTTATTTTGAAACAGGGTCTCACTAAGTGGCTGAGGCTGGCCTCGAACCTGTGATCTTCCTGTCTCAGCCTCCAAAATACTGGGATTACAAGCGTGTGCCACCACGCCCGGCACAAACCACATCTTTTGCCTCCTCTACCCTTCCTGCCCCACCTGCAGATACTTCCTCCAGCCGCCCCGCTACCCCTGCCTTCCTACTGTATGCTGAATACGTAACTCCTGTTCAGCTTCTCATGTCCACACGCATTTCTACCCATTTTAAGGCTACATCCTTCTCAGAAAGGAGTTTATGAGAGAATTATAGAGAAGCTCCTTTTCCTGTCACACCTCAGCCATGGATATTGTCATTGGGTCTATTTTGCTCAGACTCCCCATATATGGCCACCTTTCTCTCGTCTTTGCACTTCAACTTTTTAGTCCTTGTTCTTTCTTCTCCATAGTTCCTGCTTCTTTTTCTTTAATGGTTTCTATCTCTTTTGTATTTTCACAATTTGCCTCTCCCCTTCTCTTTGCAGTAGAAGGTGGGTGAGGGTGTGATAGGGAGCCAGTAAGGGAAGGGGACGTGGTGGGGGGAAGGAGGGTCCCGGAGGAGGGGCATCCTGGGGTGGCTGGGGAGGGACACTGTCTTAGGCTGCCATGTGGCAGAGTCTGACACTGGATTTTGGATGCATGAGATTTGCTGCAGGGGACAGAGGGAAGGGAACTGCTAAATAAAAATGACAGGGGCCATTGTTTCGGATGCAGTTCCTGCACTGGACTCCAGCACGAGCTAAAATTCAAATGGAGTCACTATGCTTAAGTTCCATATTATCATATTAGCTGAAACTAAACTGTTTGTCTGACCTTCTAGAAATCAGGAGAGAGATATAATAGCCAAATTTCCCAAACAGTCTAGTCAGTTTCAATGGGCATGATGATGAAGTTCCCTCTGCCTTAATCCTTACACAGAAATTAAGTTAATTTCTGTAGCTAACCAATCAGCTATTTTTCTATCACTCTGTCTCCCTGTCCCTGCCTAACAAGGAAAGTGTGTGTGTGTGTGCATGTGTGTGTGTCAGCATTCTCACTGCTCTGATCCAAACACCTGACACGCACAACTTAGAAGAAGGAAGATTTATCTGCTTACAGATCTGGAGAGTTCAGTTTATGTTAGACTGGATTCCAAGCAGGAGCCGGGGCTGCAGGTGCTCAGGGCATGATGGCAGGGAGCAGAGAGAAAACGCGGGCAAAAGAGTCAGAGAGGCCGGGCGTGGTGGCGCACGCTTGTAATCCCAGTACTTTGGGAGGTGGAGACCGGAGGATCCGGGTTCGCGGCCAGCCTCAGCTCTTTCTCTCTCTCTCTTTCTCTCTCTCTCTCTACTTAGTGAGGCCCTCCACAACTTCGTGAGACCCAGTTTCAAAATAAAGTATAAAAAATAGAGCCAGGGGTGTAGCGCGGAGGTAGAACGCCCCTGGGTTCAATCCCCGGTACCGCAAAAAAAAAAAAAAAAAAAAAAAGAGTCAGAGAGATATGCTGCAGCTGAGTAGACCCGGGACACACACACATTATACCCACCATGCCCCCAGGGACCCACCTCTGTACACGTACATGGCTGCCTCTATAGCATAGCATGAGGTCTGGGGGCATTTAAATCCAAACTATAACAGTGTGTATGTGCGTGCGTGCGTGCATGTGTTTGTGCGTAAGTGCATGCATGTGTGTACATGCTGGCGGTTGAACCCAGTGCTTTGCACATGCTTAGGCCCCCATACAATTAGGGTCCCTTTACAATTAAGATTTTTCAAATAAGCCCCAAATTGTTTTTTTCTTAGTCCCAGCCATTGTCCTGCTAACTTGTTCATTAAACTATTTTATTCATACCAGCTTCCTGGAAGCCATTATCTCATGCTTCATGCTGAAAACAGAAGTTGAAACTGCTCCCCCAAAGCCCTGGCACCCTGAGGACGCAAAACAAACCAACAAACAAAAAGCCACATGCCTGGCTGAATCTATATAGCTACATACGTATGTTTGTTGGCTTTTGTTCTCCATGAATGATCCCTCCTATAAATTGTAAAGTTTCTGTGGGTTGGGGAAGGCATATAATAAGCTGTCTTCCCAGTCTGGGCCAAACTGCAATTAAATTCATTTTTCCTTTTCGTTTCATTTTTCTATTTCTCAGATGCAACTGTAATGTTACCAGTCATAGGTGGGTAACCAAATCCAGTTAATTAGGACCCCATATGAGGGCCCCTGGCCTGGGCCCCGGCAACACTACCACAGAGCAGATAGGGGAGAGAAAGAGGGCATCTTAAAAAAGGAGACAGAATAGAAAAAGCATAAGGAATAGAAAAGAATGAAAAACCACAAGCTATCTGTTGAGGTATAAAAGATAAAAGATGGATTGCTGAGCCAGCAGGTAAACGAGGCTTGTCTGTCTGTGAGCAAAGTCTTGTGAAATTGGAAGAAACAGGACAAACCCTCTTTGGATTTCTGTCAGAGAAATGTTCAAAATGTGAATGTTTCTCTAAAAAAAATCAAAATTAAAAAAACTAACAATTTCAGATAGTAGCTTTAAACCAATCCTCTTTTTCCAAAGCAATGACTTATTTCATCTATCTCATGACCAAACTTCCATATGTCCTCTCTCTCTCTCTCTCTCTCTCTCTCTCTGTCTCTCTCTCTCTCTCTCTCTCTCTCTCCTTCAGACAGCGAAAGCCTGAGCTTGCCCCTTCGTGGAGTGTTTGGGATCAAGCACAGGCTTAGGACAGCTCATTGTCTGTGAGCCGTGGAGAAGGGGATGATGAGGTTGCTCCTTGCTGTATGTCCAGTTCTCACTGGGCACCTTTGGACCAATGGTGCTCCTGTGGAATCTAACCTGTCTCGAAGTGTGTGACCTTGAGTTGACCTCCAACTGCATTCTGCCCGTACTTATGTAATATAATCTTTTGTACTGAGATTATGATCCCAAAACTCCTCCTCTAACGGCTCATAGCTACTGACAGCATTCCCTAAATTCCCTGACAGGAAGTTGCGTGACTCCTGAATCAGGATCCCTGAGGAGAGAATTCAGTCAAAGCATCAGCAATCGCACCTCCTCTCTGTTCCCCCTCCTGACCTTGGGGCGGCATCGCTAACCAACTGCAGTGTTAGCAGGCGGCGATTTCCTCAATTCCTTCTTCCTAAAAGAAAGATTTCAAATGGGAAACATGGATAGGGGAAGCATAAGAGGTTTATGTAGTGAAATGAGCGGACAGTTTTTAGAGAAGAGTCGTGTTATGGGAGAGGCTGCACTCCGGAGAGAGTGTCTGGAGCAGTCCATGTCCAAGAGTGGAAAACAGCATGAAGTCTTCCATGTGGAGAGTTTTGTTCAGTGGGGAAACCTACCCCCTCATGTATATGTGTGTGGGAGGGTCACGGCCCTTTTTCTCACCACACTGTTTCTATTCGCCATGTTGGAAACTTTCCCACCAGTACTTCAACAAAACCCACGTGCTCAGTGCTGTGTGCATGTGCAAAAATTTGAAGGCTCCTTAGCCAGTTGCATTCAGTTCCTTTTATATTTAAGAAAGTAGTGCGTGCCTTTAATCCTAGTACTTGGGGGGCTGATGAGGATCGAAGGTTGAGGGCTATCCTCAGCAACTTAGTGAGGTCCCTCGGCAACTTAGTGAGGTCTCTCGGCAACTTAGCGAGACCTTGTTTCAAAATAAAAAAATATTAGAATGGGCAGGGGGTGTAACTCAGAGATAGAATGCTTCTGGGTTCAACCTCCAGTGCCAAAAAACTAAAAAATAAAAAAGTAATAACTGACCATGAAGGAGGTGGCTTAAGGAGGGGGGTGTCTCCATTGCCTGAGAAGGAGTAACTTTTTGTCATTCCCAGCGGGGTGAGCCCTGATCCTTCCCTCTCTCCCTTGCTCTGCCCAGCTACCTAACAGTAACACTGTTTAATATATATATTTTTTTTTCTTTTTTTTGCGGTACCGGGGATTGAACGCAGGGGTGTTCTACCTCCGCGCTACTCCCCCGGCCCTATTTTTTTTATACTTTATTTTGAAACCGGGTCTCACGAAGTTGCGGAGGGCCTCACTAAGTAGAGAGAGAGAGAGAAAGATAGGGAGAGAGACAGAGAAAGAGAGAGAGAGAGAGAGAGAGAGAGAGAGCGTGTGCGTGCACAAGCTGAGGCTGGCCGAGAACCCGGATCATCCGGTCTCCGCCTCCCAAAGTACTGGGATTACAAGCGTGCGCCACCACGCCCGGCTAACACTGTTTAATATTGAGTCTTGATGTTACCTCGTCATCCAGGCTCAATGCTCCACAAAACTAAAAGCTATTTCCCAGACTTAGCATGAAAGAGAAAATCAATTTCCTGCTGTAGCAAAGTTAGGTTGTCCCATCTATAGCAACAGAAGGATAAAGAGGTTGGGATAAGTCAGGTATGTTGTCATTCAAGTCTCCCAGATAAAAGGAATTTTATTTACAATGTATCAGCCAAAAGTGTTTGAGTAGCACCAAGATGGAAAAGCTCTTTTCTGGTTGAGGTGATCAGGAATCACTGTTTTGACTAAGGTGAGGAGAGCTTATCTTGAGATTGTGAGCCAAAATGCCATTTCTACCAATGGTAGTAATAAGATAAAGTTAATTAGTACCATCTCCCATGCGATTCCAAGGAATACCGTGCCACTGCATCTGAGAAATGGGAAAGACAGCTTTTAAAAAATGATTTCCAAGTTCCCCACAAGAGAAGTCAAACCTATAACCATCAAAAAGTTCAAACTTAATAAGTAGAGACAGCACATGAAAACCTGTTTACAGCTCATACGTGCCAAAGAGAATGAACTACTGTGCACTTTAAACCCTTCTTTCAGTGGTGGATTAGGTACAATAAAGCCCAGCACAGCTTGTCTTCACCAGGAAATGAAATGCTCATCTGTTTATCTATCATTTACTTCACACAGAGAGCAAACACCAATAAAACTGATTTCATAGAGCTAGGAAGGAAGACAAAACCAATAAAACATACCACGCACTTTGATGGCTTAAAAATATGTCTCTCAGAAAGGTGGACCGAATGCGGCGGACAAACCAGCCTCTCTCGTCATCTTTTTTTTTTTTCCAGAGTGATTTTTTTTTTCACAATATGGTAATCCTTCGGGAATCTAGAGGTCAGATTCCAGCAGTCCTTTAGGTATTGAGCAGGATCCTTGAGATTGGCATCTCATTGGGAGGGAAATGTTCTGAGCACTGTTGTCTAATGCCTGCTGAGTAGAGGCAGCGCTGAGCTGACAAGTAGGTACAATTGCCACTTCCTCCCCTACTCACTGAAGCAGGACAAAAGCAGATAGAACCAGAGAGCCTGACCAGGGTTTGGGAGATGCTCCCCCAAAAGACAAATAGTCTCTCTTCTGGAATCAGCACTCTTTGGAGACTTCTTTTGCTGAATTTTTGACATTTGGCCTCTGAAATCTTTGTTCAATTCAATGAAAATGTGCTTTGTTTTGTTTTGTTGTTGTTTTGTGGTACTGTGGATTGAACCCAGGGGCATTCTACCTCTGAGTTATACCCCCAGCCCTATTTTATGTTTTATTTTGAAACAGGTTCTCACTAAGTTGTAGAGGGCCTCACTAAGTTGCTGAGGCTGGCCTCGAACCTGTGATCCTCCTGTCTCAGCCTCCCAAGTACTGGGATTATAGGCGTGCACCACCACGCCCAGCTTGAAAATGTGTTTAATGACACTAGGACACTGGGGACATCATGAGGGTAAGAAGGACTCTCAAGGAGCTTATTGACTGGGAGAGACAGACAAGCCAACAGATGATTCCAGTGTAGCCTATTATAGTAAAACACAAGCACACAGTGGCGGGAGACTGTGGATGAGGCTAACCCTGTTAGAGAGTGACAGGGTTAGCTGGGCGTGGTGGCGCACGCTTGTAATCCCAGTACTTTGGGAGGCAGAGACCGGAGGATCCGGGTTCGCGGCCAGCCTCGGCTCTCTCTCTGTCTCTCTCTCTCACTGTCTCTCTCTCTCTCTCTCTACCTAGTGAGGCCGTCCGCAACTTCGTGAGACCCGGTTTCAAAATAAAGTATAAAAAAAATAGGGCCGGGGGTGTATCGCGGAGGTAGAACGCCCCTGGGTTCAATCCCCGGTACCGCAAAAAAAAAAAAAAAGAGAGTGACAGAGTTGCAGAGATGTATGAACATGTTCTGAAAACAACAGATACTTCAACACAATTGAATTTTGCATTATGATTGCATTAATATTAATATTTCATATATTAATGAAGTTGCAAAATACATAAACTACTTTAGTTTAAAATATATAATGAAGGGGGTGGGGGTGTAGCTCAGTGGTAGAGGGCTCGCCTAAAAATTGCTATGCCCGAGGTTTGATCCCCAGCACAACCAAAATAAAATAAAATAAACCTATATATATGCATGTTTTCTCATAAAATCATATAAGAAGCCATGTGTGGTGGTGACGCCTGTAATCCCAGTACTTGGGAGGCTGAATAGGGATTGCAGGTTCAAGGCCAGCTTCAGCAATTTAGCAAGACCCTCAGCAGTTAGTGAGACCCTATTTCAAAAGAA
Source organism: Glis glis (assembly GCA_004027185.1). NCBI lineage: Eukaryota > Metazoa > Chordata > Mammalia > Rodentia > Gliridae > Glis > Glis glis. The sequence continues at coordinate 3,744 of PVJS01011953.1, read as the reverse complement.
AACATAGAAAAGGGGCTGAAGGTGTAGCTTGGAGGTGGGATGCCCCTGGGTTCAATCCCCAGTACCTCCCCAAAAAATCCTTAGGAAAATGTTACCTCCAAGAAGCCATACACCTTGACCCTACTCTCACCAAGGATAGGTCTCTGATTCCCTCTCCTTTCATCCCTTCACAGAATTCCCATCCTGGAATGGGGAGGGATTCGAATGGTGTTCCCACATTAAGGAATAAAAGGGCCAGGCAGCAAGGAAAAAAGAAACAGATTACTTTCCCTTTCCTTCTTTGGACTTCTCATCTGCAGTAGCATGAGCTGGGAAAAGAGGAAGATTTAACTTTAAACAAAGATTCAAATTTGACTAAAACATGGGACTGGAAAGTATCTTTAGGTATTTGAAAATGATGAGAAAAGTTAATGGAAGTGGCCTTAAATTTTATTCAAGGGCCAGAAAAGAATTAGCCACACAGAATAATTAAAGAGTAGACAAAAAATATAGAAAAAATGCCTCATTATTTAACTTCAAAGTAGTGCTTGTTCAACATAGGAAATACCGCTGAAGTTGAAAAAGAATAGAGGGAAGAAAAGAAAAGTAGAAAGGGAGAAGAGTTAAAAGTCATGATAAAGAAAAACTTCCTGAAAACAATAAAAAGAAACATCAAACAGGAGGAGGAAAAAATTAGAAAATTAGAGCATCAGAGAAGTCTAATATCCAACTAATAGCTTTCAAAATTAAAAACAGGTGCGAGCCATACAATTCAGCAATTCTACTTCTGCTTACATGCCCGAAAGAACTGAAATCAAGGACTCAAAGAGTATTGTAATCCCCTGCTTCATAGCAGCACTGTTCACAGTAGCTAAAATGTGGAAACAACCTAAGGGTCCATCAACAGATGAATGGATAAACAAAATATGGTGTGTCTATATATGGTAATATTATTCAGCCCCCCAAAGGAAGGAAATTCTAACATATGCTACAACACAGAAGAACCTTGATAACATTGTGCTAAGAGAAATAAGCCAGACGTAAAAGAACAAATATTGTATGATGATTCCACTTATATAAGTGTGGTGGTTAGTTTCATGTGTCAACCTGATTAGGCCAGACCACCCAGATATTTGATCAAATGCCAGAGTAGACATTTACAGTCAGTAGACTGAGTAAAGCAGCTCACCTTCCAAAATGTGGATGGGCCTCATCCAGTCAGTTGGACAGTTGGAGGGGTTCTTTTTTGGTTTTTGTCTTCTCCTTCTCCTTCCTCCTCCTCCTCCTCCTCCTCCTCCTCCTCCTCCTCCTCCTCCTTCTCCTCCTCCTTTTCTTTTCCTTTTTTTTTTGAGACAGGATCTTGCTTATGTTGCCTAGGCTGGCCTTGAACTTGTGGGCTCAAGCAATCCCCCTGTCTTGGCCTCCCCAGGAGCTGGGCAGCAGATGTTTCCCACCATTTTGGCTTCAGTTGGGAGTCTTAATTAAACAACGACTGACTTCCACAGAGGAAGAGGGAATTCTGCCTCGAGACTGCCTTCAGCCTCAGGCTGCAATTCATTTCTTTCCTGGGTCTTCAGCCTGCCAGCTTTGCCAGCCACAATAATATCATGAACCAATCCCCCCCACACACTTTTTTTGTAGTGCTGGGACTCAAACTCAGGACCTTGCATGTGCTAGGCAAGCACTTTACCTCTGAGCTATATCCCCAATGCTGGGAATTCTTTAAAATGAATCTCATGTATATTTGTGTATACATCTTATTCATGGGTATATTTGCAGCCAGGCATGGTGGTGCACACTTGTAATCCCAGTACTTGGGAGGCTGAGACAGGAGCATTGCAGGTTCACAGCCAGCCTCAGCAACTTAGTGAGGTCCTCTGCAACATAGTGAGACACTGTTTTAAAATGAAAATAAAATAAAATAGGGCAGGGGGTATAGCTCAGAGGCAGAATGCTTCTGGGTTAAATCCCCGGAACCATACACACAAAACAAACAAATAAATAAATATATATATTTGCATAAATATTTTATATGTTTTATATGCATAAAAATAAAGCAAATAAAAATCAAGGTTATTACTAACTTAAAGATAAACAAAAAAATGTACAGAAAAATAAACACAAATAGAGAAAGTAAGTAATGAAGTTAGGTTGAGAGAAAAGCATAGTTTTAAAATGTTAAATCTTCAGCCAGGCATGGAGGTGCACTCCTGTAATCCCAGGACTTGAGAGACTGATACAGGAGGATCACAAGCTCAAGGCCAGCCCGGGGAACTCAACGAGACCCTGTTTCAAAATGAAAAATTAAAAGGGCTGGAGTGCAGCTTAGAGATAGAGCAACCCTGTGTTCAATCCCAGTCCCACAAAAATAAATAAAATATTGAATCTTCATCCCTCATAATAGAAAGTAAATATATAATTGTATAATTAATAAATCATGATATTGCAGTTTTTTGTTTTTTTGTGGTGCTGGGAATTGAACCCAGGGGCATTCCACCTCTGAGCTACACCCCCAGCCCTATTTTATTTTTTACTTTGAAACAGGGTCTTGCTAAGTTGCTGAGGCTGGCTTTGAACCTACGATTCTCCTGTCTCAGCCTCCCGAGTTCTGGGATTACAGTTGTACACCACCATGCCCGGCTGCAGTCTTATTTTAAATGGAGGAATATACCAAAAGAAATGAGTGAGAGACTTAACATGTTTGCCAGGGCTTAGAAGGGGTAAATTCAGTAGATTTGTATTTTTTTCTTTAACATTGTTTAAATACCAAAACCATATTATAAAAATTTAAATAAATTTAAAAGTTAGATATGCACCTATTAGCATGGTCAAAATCCAAAACATTGATGCCATCAAATGCTAGTGAGGTTGTAAGGAGCGCTCCCTCACTCATTGCCACTGGGAACAAAGAATGTACGGCCGCTTTGGAAGATGGTTTGGCAGTTCCTTACAAAACTCAACATACTTTTACCGTATGATCTAGCTCTTGTGCTTCTTGATATTTGCCCAAATGAGTTGAAAACTTACATCCACACAAAAACCTGCTTAAAGATGTTTATAACAGCTTTATTCATAATTGCCCCAAATTGGAAGCAACCAGGTGTCCTTCAGTTGGTGAGTAAACTGTGACATATTCAGACAATGGAATATTATTTGGTGCTAAAAAGAAATGAGCTATCAAACCATGGAAAGACATGAAGAAATTTCGAATGCAAATTACTAAGTGAAAGAAGCTAATCTGAAAAGCCGATATACTGTATGACTGTAACTAAATGACTCTAGAAAAGGCAAAATTATAGAGACAGAGATAGTAGGGGAGGCTATATGTACGTGGGGTCAGGGAGTATATGGGAAGCCCCTGTACCTCCTACTTAATTTTGCTGTGAACTTAAAACAGCTCTAGAAAGCAAAGTCTATCTAAAAATTGGATAAGCAGTATCATAAATTGAAATATCATGAATAAATTATGTTTAAAATGTAAATGTATTCATAAAGTATAAAAACCTATTAAATAATATGGCATATACTTGAAAAAATAAAAAATAGGGGTTGGGGTGTAGCTCAGTGGTAGAATGAGTGCTTAGTATGTGTGAAGTCCTGGAGCCGGGTGTGGTGGTGCACGCTTGTAATCCCAGTACTTTGGGAGGCAGAGACCAGAGGATCCAGGTTCGCGGCCAGCCTCAGCTCTCTTGCTCTCTCTCCCCTGCCTCTCTCTCTCTCTCTCTCTCTCTCTCTCTCTCTCTCCTCAGTGAGGCCCTCCGCAAC
>PVJS01011952.1:14781-44841 GCA_004027185.1 Glis glis | reverse complement strand
CCTCCCTCCCTCCCTCCCTCCCTCCCTCCCTCCTTCCTTCCTTTCTTTTTTCTTTCTTTTATGGTACTGGGGATTGAACCCAGTGGCATTCTACCTCCAAGCTACACCCCCAGCCCTATTTTATTTTTTTATTATAAAACAGGATCTCAGTAAGTTGTGGAAGTAAGTGTGGAAGGCCTCACTAAGTAGCTGAGGCTGGCTGCAAACTGGCGATCCTCCTGTCTCAGCCTCCCAAGTACTGGGATTACAAGCATGCGCCACCACACCTGGCTGACATGCCCACATTTCTAAGGGGCACCTACATGTAAAGGGCTATTTCCTCTTCCTACAATGAAGTTTAGATTTGCTGCTCATGGCCTTATCTGTAGGGGACAGTTAAGGAAAACATCCGGAGCACAGTAGTAGGCAAGGTGTATTGGTGGAGGGAGAAAGGACCAGTCGGAACTGCTGGCACATTAGATAGGAAACTTTAATATCCTCATGCCTATGATTAGTATTGCCTTACTTTAATATAAGTTTTTATATCTTCTCAGAGTCACTATTAGTAGGAGTATCATCATTATCTGACTGCTGGAAACATGAGAGGTAGATGTGTTTGTCACTAGTCTATAAGTGATAAAATTCAGGAGTAGAAATGAAAGAGCTTTAGGAGCCCTCTGTACTCCTGGTCCAGCTTCCTTCCCCTCTAGGGAAGGTTTAAAGATGGTAAGGCTGCTATCTTAGGAACTAGCTGGACTCTGGCCAGGAAGGTCTTCCATATTTCTCCCCATGCTGCAGGAAGTGTACAATATTCACTAGAGAATGTGCTAGGCTAGACCCAGCAGCCTGCTGGACAAAGTACAGGTTTTGGAACTTGCAGACCTGAGTTTAAATCCACATTCTATCACTTACCAATTGAGTGACCTGAAGGGAAATTATGTATTTTTTTCTTTTTGTGTGTGATTCATCATATTTGTTATTTCTTTCCCCAACTTTATGAAGGCATAATCAATAAATAAAAATTGTATTTACAATGTACAACCTGATGTTTGTGTATGTGTGTGTCCACACTGGGAAATGAGACCAAGCTGAGTAGTTTGTCACCTCACTTGCTTGCCTTTTTTTTTTAATGTGCTTTTATTGGTGCATTATAGTCTCACATCACTATGAACATCAATTGTAACATACATGCACACAGCTTTTGGTGTCCCCCCTCCTAGCCTCCCCCCTGAACAGAGTGCTGAGACTGATGTTGGTATATTCTCATATGTACACATGGTCGATGGTAGTAATTCCACTGATGAACTTCATTCTTCCCCTTCCCCTTCCCTTAGACCACTTCCCTGGCTCCACTGAGGCTTCTCCACTATTGTCTGGAGTCCCTTTTGTATCCCCACTACTCCCTAGCTTCCACATATTAGAGAAAACATATGGACCTTCTCTTTCTGTGATTGGCTGATCTCACTTAACATAATGTTCTCCAGATCCTTCCTGCCTTTTTGTGGAAAGAACATTTATGATCTGCTTTCTCAGCAATCTTCAATTATAAAATACATTACTAACTAGTCATCATGTTGGAAAATGGATCTCCAGGGTTTATTCTTTCTGCCTAACTGAAATTTTGTACTTTTGGTCAACACCTTCCCAACCCTCCTCTGCCTAGCAACCCCTGTTCTACTCTCCGCTTCTCCGAGTTCAGCTTTTTAAGATTCCACATATAAGTGAAATCGTGTGGTGTCTGGCTTATTTCAGTTACTATAACGTCCTCCAGGTCCATCCATGTCATGAACAATAGGATTTCCTCTTTTTATAAAGGCTGGTGTGTCCTGTTGTGTGTGTGTGTGTATATATATATATATATATATATATATATATACACTGCCTTTACCCATTTGCTGCTAGACACGTAGTTTGATTACATATCTTGGCTATTGTTAATAATGTGAATAAACATGAGAGTGTAATATTTCTTTGACATACTGATTTAATTTCCAATTTGTTGGCATATAACTGTTCATAGTAGTTTCTTGTGAACCTTTGTATTTTTGTGGTATCAGTTATCATATCTCCTCTTTCATTTATAGTTTTATTTATTTGAATCTTTTCTCTTTTTAGTTAGTCTTGCTAAAGGTTTATCTGTTTTAAAAAACAGACTCTTAATTTCATTATCTTTTCTATTGTTTTTCACCCAACATGGACTACTTAAATATATGAAACAAACATTCATAGAACCAAAGAGAGAAATGGAAAGCAATACAATAATAGTAGGGACCTTCCATAGTTGCTTCCAACTATGGATAGATCATCCAGATGGAGATCAATAAGAAAACAGCAGACCTGAACGATACTATAGATCAAATGGACCCAATAGACCTAAACGAAACATTTCCCCAATAGCAGCAGAATGCATATTCTTCTCAAGCATGGAACATTCTCCAGGATAGATCATTTACCATGCCATGAGACTACACATTTATAAAGATTGAAATCATATCAAGCATCTTTTGCAACCACAATGGTAGGAAAATAGAAATCAAGAATAAAGAAAACTGGAATTCACAAATATGTGGAAACTAATACACTTTTGAATAACCAATGAGTCGAAAAAGAAATCAAAAGAACAATCAAAAAATATCTTGAGACAAATGAAAATGGAAACACAACATACCCAAACTTATGGGATGCAGCAAAAGCTGCTCTAACAGGAAAGTTAATAGTGACAAATGCCTACGTTCACACAAAAGCGATCTCAAAGAAACAAACTAACATTATACCTTACGGAACTCAAAAAAGAACAAACAAAGCCCAAGGTATGTGAAAAGAAGGAAATAATAACAATCAAAGCCGAAATAAATAAAATACAGATTAGAAAAACAACAGCAAAGATCAATGAGAGTTGTTTTTTTTTGTCTTAGTTTCTTCATCTGAAATGAATTACTATGAGAATCAAAGGATATTGAGATGTAAAGCATAAGGCATAAAACTGAAATATTTAAAAAATGTTCCCAATGACTTCATCTGAGCCTACTGATCTACATGTGGAGAGAAGTCAAATACATATGAAAATCCCCGCTGGTGAGGAGACGGAACGAGGACCCATGTGGAGAAGGGCAACTGGATACCAGCACAGAGCCGCAGTCCATGCCTGAGAGAAACGAGACTCCACTGCTGCCCTGGGAAAGGCCGTGTACCCCCACCCCCCAAGCCAAGCTTCTAGTGAGCATTCCAGAGGGTCACTCGTCAATCACCCCAGTGTAAGTGCACAGGCTCAGCTAGGAAGAGGCCTATTTGCTTCTTATTTATTTTTGGTACTCGAGGTTGAACCCAGGGGTTTTCTACCTCTGAACTATGCCCCCAGCCCTTTTTATTTATTTTTTTATATTGAAACAGGAACTTGCTAAGTTGCTGAGGATGATGCTAAGTTGCTGAGGCTGGCCTCGAACCTGCAATCCTCCTGTCTCAGTCTTCCAAGTACTGGAATTACAGGCGTGTGTCACCACGGCCAGCTGGAAGAGACCTATTTGAAAGGACAGCAAGGACAAGGAAAGTTACCATAATAATTTGTGTACTACTATTGGGCTGCTTGGTCCAACTCCTGGAGAGATGGGTCCTTTCTGGAAGTCTCACAGGCCACAGGCCTTAGGCATCTCCAGTGCCTGACCTGGGCTGATATACTCAACTTGGCACTTGGTAATAAATCTTTCTTGAATGGCTCTCTAGTGGTTTTTACATGTACTTCGTGTCAATCAACAAGACTGTGCACCTTGAGGAAGGCTTAGGGTCCTTTTGTAAACTCACGCCCCTGCCAAGCCTCACATTCTCCCCCACAGTGAGGAGTACTCCTAGGCCTGCTGTGTGCCAACAGGCACCATGCATTTACTAATAGCATTGAATCCTTTACCTTGTGCCTTGGGCGGTAATGACCAATGGTAGAAAAATGCATCCGGAGCATCAACAACAACAGAAAGGCAAGGCTTTTGAAAACAGAAGAGAATTTACAAAAGCACATTTAGACACGGAGCTGCATTTTCTAAATGTGAATCATGCTAAGTGAGGAAAGGGGTTTAACAATAATAATAGCTGCTATAATTTATATGAATGTTTATGATGGTCCACACGCTGTGGCAAACACATTGAGAAAATTATGCAATTTGCGAAAACATTCCTGTAAAAATGCTCATATGGTGGCAAAGTATATGGAGCAAAATGTGAAAGTCACTACTTTCCATCACCCCCAAAGGCACCCCCAGAACCTGACTTCCAGCTTTCACACTGTACTGTCAGATATCAGGGTTTAGTGTATCTTTGTTTGCTTTATGACTTCCTGCATTTACAGGAACGAGGCTTAACGAGGCTTTCCCACCCTAGATAATAAAAACATTCTCCTAGATCTTCTGTTATTTTCACAGATTTCTTTACGTTTAGCTCTTTATCCCATCTGGAATTTATTTTCATGCAGGATGTAAGACAGAATATAACTTTATATTTTTTCCCTAAAATGTTAGCTAATTATTTCAGTAACGTTTACTCAACAGACTGCCATTTATCCTCCAGTTTTGAAGTGCCTTCTTTCATGCATAAAATTTCCTGACAGGTATGGATCTATCTGGATTCTCTACTCTGCTCCAGTGGTCAATTTGGCAGTTCCAGCGCCACACTGTTTTCATTACTAGGGCTTCAAAGTATAGTTTACTGTCTGGTAAGAACATACCTCTCTTCATTGTTTTTTTTTTTAAATTGCTTAACTGTTGACTCCCTTTTCCCATTTCCTGATGGATTTTAGTTCACCTGTTTAATTTCCCAAAGAATTTTTTTTCTGATTTTGATGGAAACTGCATTTATTTATAGATAGGAAAGAAAGAGAGCAGAATCTGGTATTTTTAAAAGAATGTCTGCAGAGTCCATGTTCCAGTTACAAGAACTGTGGTTGTAGACACGTAATCTGACACATTGCCTCTTTAGTTAAGAAGGCAATAAGTCAATGTTGCCCCATTAAAGAGCAAACAACTAATTCACTTAGCCGGTCCTTGTGGTCAGCTTTGAATCTTTAGCGTGAATCTCCATACTGTAATCAGCAGCCCACAAGTTTTCAATTGAGATTATGAAATCCAAGAAGGTTTTTTTTAAATGTTATTTTTACAAGATCATAAATCAAAGGTATACAGAGGTTACAAATTCAGACATTGCCATCACATAATTATTTCAAATCACCCTCTTTTATGATAACCCTTCCCTACTCTAACCTGAATTTCAGACTGCAGTGTTTATGATACAACTATATTTCTTGGCATAGATATCTCAAAATTATTACCATAGACACTTAGTGGAACAAGTCCAATTTTAAACTGAAAACAGTTCTTTAAAAGAGATTTTAAGTTTTGGCATTCCCTGCTCATGCAATAATTATAATTTAATAATAAAACAATAATATTAGAATAGTGACTGATTTCTATTAAAGACACTGACCAGACCTTTAGTTTTTTTTAAAAAAGAGTAAATAAACAAAAAACAAGAAGGGTTTAAACTTGTTTCAAAGCATAATAAGAGAGAGAAATAAGATCTGTATTCAAAACAGACAAAAATCCAGGCAGATGGCTTACGGGTGAAGCAAAAGAGAACATACATACTCCATCTAAATACTCGTCTTTACTTTTTATTTTTCCCAATGCTTCAGATGTTATGAAAATGGCAACCTAGCATGACTAAGTGCAGAGACCATGTATGAAAGCAACTCCTTTTTTGTCCAATAGACCATGTTTTTTTTTTTTTTTTTTTTTTTGCAGTACCGGGGATTGAACCCAGGGGCGTTCTACCTCCGCGCTATGCCCCCGGCCCTATTTTTTATACTTTATTTTGAAACCGGGTCTCACGAAGTTGCAGAGGGCCTCACTAAGGAGAGAGAGAGAGAGAGCGAGAGCTGAGGCTGGCTGCGAACCTGGATCCTCCGGTCTCCGCCTCCCAAAGTACTGGGATTACAAGCGTGCGCTACCACGCCTGGCCAATAGACCATGTTTGAGAAGAGAGAAGAGGAGCAAAACCTTTTTCACAAGCTCTTATTTGGGTGGTACCGCTGCACAAAGGAATATGACTCAGCTGCCAAGAGGAATGGATTCTTGAAGCACGTGACAATATGGAGGAGTTTCAAATGCATTAGGCTAAGAGAAAGAAGATTCAAGTGGCTACATACTGTGTGATTCTTCTGGGGGTTGGAATGTCTGTGTCCCCCTGAAATTCATATGCTAAGACTTAATCCCGAATGGGATGGTATTAAGATTTGGGCCCTTTGAGAGGTGATTAGGGCATGACGGTGGCGCCCTTGTGAGTGGGTGAGTGCCCTTACATTAAGGCCTGCGGGAGTGTGTTTGCCCCTCTGATGTGTGAGGGTGCTGCAGGAAGACACCTCTGAGGAACAGGCCCCCACCAGACACAGACTCTGCTGGCACCCTGACCTTGGGCTTCCCGGCCTGCAGAACCACGAGCAATGCGTGTCTGTTGGTTATAAATTACCCAGTCTACGGCATTTTGTTATAGAAGCCCAAACAGACTAAGACACTCCACCTACACGACATTCTGAAAACGGCAGAACAATAGCAACAGAGTACAGATCAGTAGTTGCCAGAGGCTGAGGGGAGGGAAGGGGTTAACTTCAGGGGTCGCTTTTAAGGGTGGTTCTCTGTCAAGTGTGGTGGCAAATTCACATGACTTGTGTTGGTCAGAATTTATAGAATGGTACAATTAGGTCTTCCTTTAATTTCTTTCTTGTTAGCACACTATCTCAATTTTCTACTTTAAGTGTACCCCATTTAATCTTTTCTGAAATTGGGAAAAAATTCAGTATGGTAGAGAGTAGAAGCAAATATACCTTCTCTCTGGTTGTAATAAACGACTTCTAGACAGGCGTGGTGGCACATGCCTGTAATCCCAGTACTTGGGAGGCTGAGACAGGAGGATTGCAGTTCATAGCCAGCCTCAGTAACTTAGTGAGACCCTGTGTCAAAATTTTTAAAAAAGGGAGGGAACTGGGGTGTAGCTCAGAGGTAGAATGGCCCTGGGCTTAATCCCCAGTATACCTCTCCCCCACAATTTCTTCCACCTGTAGTGATTCTATTTGCAGTGACTCAGCAGACGTAAAATCTTTGTAGATAATAATAATATTGGCACTGCTGAAACCACCTTAAAATGATATAATGTGTGATACTTTCTTTCTCTAAGACCTGCATATAGTTTCACTTGGTTTTTACGCTAACTCTTTAAGGGAGGTAGTGTAGATAGATTTATCCTCCTTTTACAGATGGATGAAGTGGTCTAATGAGGAGCACCCTGGGTGTTCTGGGGGCTCCAGTCTATCAGCTGTGGGAACAACAGGATGGTTGGTGTCACTTATGTTTTTGTCTAGCATGGAGAAACTATCTTGGGTTGAATCTGTCTCCACACCCCACATATAAGGGCCCTTGATCGTCACACTTCTAATGCAACACCCAGAAACAAGGCCCCTGGGGCTCAGAACAGCAGGTCTAGTCAAGAAGCAGGGAGTCTATCTTGGGTGTGGTCTTCATGTTTTAACCCAGAGCTTCCAAACTGCTCAGTCCTGGCACCTGATGCCAGTTAGCCAGTCTATTCATGTGGCCTTCCTTTCCTTGTCCACGAAACGAGGGCTCTGGTCTGAGAAAATGGCTCCACAGCAGCGGTTCACAGATTTGGTGATTAAAAGAATGATCTGAAGAGTTTTTTATTTGGAGGCAAAAAAAAGACTGCTTTGTAAGATGAAATATGTTCATTACGTAAAAGATTTAAGCAAAACAGAAAAGTATAAATAAGACAAGGGATCTCCAGTGAACCTATCACTGGTTGATGGCAGTGCCACCAAAATATTCTGAAACAGGTGGCCACCATCAAAGATTCCTCTGCTCTGGAGGAATGTTCTGCAAATATGAATCTGGATCCCACCCAGACCCATGGGGGTGGGCCCAGCAATCTGGATTAAAAAATAATCTTTCTCCCTCCCTCCCTCCCTCCTTTCTTCTTTCTTTCTTTCTTTCTTTCTTTCTTTCTTTCTTTCTTTCTTTCTTCTTTTTTTCTTCCTTCCTTCCTTCCTTCCTTCCTTCCTTCCTTCCTTCTTTCTTTCTTTCTTTCTTTCTTATACTGGGGATTGAACCAAGGACATTCTACCTCTGAGCTTACACTCTTAGCCCTATTTTATTTTTTATATTTATTTATTTATTTATTTATTTATTTATTTATTTATTTATTTATTTATTGTGGTACTGGGGATTGATCCCAGTACCTCCGGGATATATCTACCCAGTACCTCCGGGGTGTATCTACCTCTGGGATACACCCCCAGCCCTATTTTTATTCTTTATTTTGAAACAAGGTCTCACTAAGTTGCGGAGTGCCTCACTAAGTAGCTGAGGCTGGCCGGAAACCCGGACCCTCTGGTTTCAGCCTTCCAAGTACTGGGATTACAAGCGTGTGCCACCATGCCCGGCTTATTTTTTATTTTGAAACAGGGTCTTGCTAAATTGCTGAGGCTGGTCTCACACCTGAGATCCTCCTGTCTCAGCCTCCCAAGTAGTGGGATTACAGGTATGTGCCACCACACCCAGTTTCATCATTTTATGAAATGCCTCTTATGAGGCATCCAGGCTCACAAAACGGCTTCGGGAAACCAGGGGCATAGATGCTTATTAGGAACTCTTCCTGTGGAAACCAAAAGTCATACATCACTTATCACTGGGGTTATGTTCTGAGAAATGCATCCTCTTGTGATGCATTTGTCCTTGTGTGAACATCACAGAATGTACTTAAACTAAGATGGCTATCATGTCATTAGGCAATACAATCTTATGGGACCCCACCGTAGATGTCATTGACTAAAACATCGTTATGTGGTACGTGACTAAAATAGCACATGTGTCAGGAACAGCTCTTCCAGGCACGAGGTACTATCTGGGATTGACACAATTGGGGCTTTGGGGAACTGTCCCACAGTAGAAATAGTAGGAAATAGATTATGTTTTACTCTTTAAGAAAGGAAGAGAGTAAGAATAGTAGAAATAGTAAGGGTTGCCCTATAATGGTTCTATACCTGCCCCCATCCTTACACAGTTCTCCTCAGAGCCGATCCAGGAACCAGTGGGTGGGTGAGTAGGTGAGGAGGCCCAAGAAACATCTGGATCCAGCCCAGGGGAGCAGATGTGGTCTCAGGCTGGCAGGGCCTGGAAATATGGAAGCTGCAAAATAGCTGGGGGGGGGGTCCCACAGAAGGAGGGGCAAGGGAAAAGAAAATGCAGTCAGGGAGCGAGGGAGGGTCTCAATAAAGCCAGACAAAGACTACTGGAACTCTGGTGTGATTCTTCAGCACTACATATGAGAGAGACACTGAGTCTAGATTTCTGGAACATTCCTTAAGACTCATTCCATATCAACTACCTATCTTTGGGGAAGACAGGACTAAGATGATGGATGGATGGATGGATGGATGGATGGAAGGAAGGAAGGGAGGAAAAAGAACAGAGAGGAGAGGAGAAAAGAAAAAAAGAGAAAAGATAGTAAAATACCTGGCTGCACTGGAAGGATCCCTTCACTAGGAATTAAAAAACAAACTGGATTTAGATTGATTGATCCCAGTCTCTCGGGAGTTTGATTAGCATGAGTCAGTCTCCAGGCAGCTGTTAATCTGTGGTGTACAGACAGAATTGGATGTCTGGACCTCTATGGCCATCCTGTGAAGCCACAGCTGGCTGTGTGCTACAAGTGGTTTGACCAAGGCCAACTGCACCATTAGGAGATATTTGGTAAGGACTGGGTGCTCTAGTATTATTAACGAGAGCTGCTTGGGCCACAGAGGTACAGTGACACCCACCTACCTCCATCCCTGGCAAAGGACCTTACTCAGATTTGCAAATGTCTATCAAAATCTTACACATATATACAACTTGCACCATCTAATGGTACACTCAATAAAATGCCCTTTGGGAAAGAAAAAGCCCTATGCAATGTTCCTCTGCACAGAGCATCTGGCCAGCGCACGTGTGCAGGGATCAGATGGTAATCATGTCTTCTTCCAGGCTGGGCCTGGTGAGGAAATTGGCTGCAGATCAGCAGCTGTGGAGCACTGTTCACAGCTGTGGAGCGCTGTTCACGGCTCACCTGGCTCACACCTGCCCAGCTCAGGGAACGGCTGCTCCAAGGCGCAGCTGCAGCAGCTTCCCAGGGAACATGCACCATGCCAGAGTCACCCGGGGACACTGCTGCTCTCTCCCCCGCCCTCCACCTTGGCAGCCTCTCCCAGGGCCTGAGCTTCCACCCAATTCATTTCCAGACCTGGCAGTAACGCTGGGCTCGGAACCAGGCAACATCTGCACTTTGAAGCAGGTGAGGTCGGCTTTGGGGCTTTTCCCATTTTTTCCCCCTCCTGGGACTTGTCTTCCCACAACCAAGTATGAGAATAGTGAAGCTATTACCTACAGCTAAGATTTACTAAAATTATGGGAAGTGAGTTTGGCCTTTAGTGCAGTTGGCCTTTCTTTAGTGCAGGTGTTGCAGGCCACAGCCTGGCTAATCTGAATTTGTTAGACAAGCAGAACTCTCAGGCCCCAACCCAGACCTACTGCATAAGAATCTGCATTCTATTAAAATCCCCACATGTTCATAGGCCAGAACACACCATGATGTCCTGGGGTAATTCTTTTTCCCTTGGTAAATGAAAATCTAAGTAAATGTCAAATGGTAGCCTTTAAGATAGGGGTCTCTCTCACTAGTTTTGTGCCATATACTTCTCTGGCTTTTTGGCAAAATCTCCAAATAATATTTTTAAATGCATAAAATACATAGGGTTACAAAGAAAACCAATTATGTTGAAATATGACATCCTAATTGTGTGAGTATATGTGTGTGTGTGTGTGTGTGTGTGGTACTGGGGGTTGAACCCAGGGGTGCTCTAACCTCCAAGCTATACCTGCAGCCCTATTTATTTATTGTGGTACTGGGGATTGAACCCAGGGGCATTCTACCTTCGAGCTATACCCCCAGTCCTATTTTTAAATTTTTTTTTATTTTGAAACAGGGTCTAAGTTGCGGAGAGCCTCACTAAGTAGCTGAGGCTGGCCTCGAACCCGGATCCTCCGGTCCCCGCCTCCCAAGTACTGGGATTACAAGTATGCGTCACCATGCCCGACTTTTATTTTTTGATTTTGAAACAAGGTCTTGTTAAGTTGCTGAGGGTCTTGCTAAATTGCTGAGGCTGGTTTCAAACCTGTGATCCTCCTATCTCAGTCTCTCAAGCACTAGGATTACAGGCATGTGCCACCCATACACTGGGCTGTCAATATCCTAAATATGTAAAAGTGTGTACCATTGTAACCTTTATATGCTTCTTTGTTGACACATTAAATTTGAAGACCTTGCAACATGTTTACTAGCTGGCGCATTTTTAAAGTAGAAATGGGTGTGGATGATGTTGGAAGACAACTGCTACAAATAATATGTATCATTCCTACTGGTGACAAAGACACAGTGCTTGCTATATACTATTGTACTTTGTCACCAGTATCCACCATTGATGGAAATACTAAACTGAGCTGTAGTTTAGTGACAATAAACATTAGTTTTCTTTCCTTCCAGGTTCACAGCCCCTGGAATCTCCTAATAGAATCTAGGTTAAAAAGAAGAGATGCTTAAGGATTATGTGAAAAAGGAATAAAGAGAACGCCGTGCCCTCTCTCTCTGCCTCTTGTTCTGATTTTAATTTGAGCATCGATCGATTCTATCACCTCCTTCTCCCATTTGCCCTGCCAGCTTTTCTCACCCAGCATCTGTATGATTTCCTTAACACAAAGAAGCACTCGAATGTTTAATAAGTACCTTGGATCAAACTCTTTGTGTGTGTGGCACTGGAGATTAAACCCGGGGGGGGGGCGTTCCACCCCAGAGCTACCACCCCAGTCCTTAGGTCTCCCTAAGTTGCCCAGGCTGGCCTTAAACTTGTGATCCTCCTGCCTCAGCCTCCAGAGCAGTTTGGATTACAGGCGTGCACCACCACACCTAGCTTGGATCAAACCCTTCATGTTGGATTTTAAGTATTTCTGAAGCAGGCATGTTACGCTACACTCTGAATACCATCACACAGGGTGACTAAGGTAATCCCATTTCCTAGGAAGCTGCATTCTCCACCTGCATGGGGACGTCCACACAAATGTGGCTTGAACACAATTGCTGACACTGGGCACTGACCTGCTCCCCTGCTCGGCTCCAGTGCCATCTCTGGATCTTCATCTCTCTCCATCTCTTGGATCAAAAGCACCCTTTCTGGGTAGTTTCTGCTCTGAGAGAAAGCAACATATCCCACAGCCATGTCAACTGTGGTTTTAAAATAAGATCCAGCCGGGCGTGGTGGTGCACGCTTGTAATCCCAGTATTCGGGAGGCTAAGACAGGAGGATCCAGGTTCACAGCCAGCCTCAGCTACTTAGTGAGGCCCTCCACAACTTAGTGAGACCCTGTTTCAAAATAAAGAATAAAAAAATAGGGCTGGGGGTGTAGCTTGGACGTAGAATGCCCCTGGGTTCAATCCCCAGTACTACAATAAATAAATAAATAAATAAATAAATAAATAAATAATAAAATAAGATCCAGCAGGGCATGGTGGCACATGCTTGTAATCCTAGTACTTGGGAGGCTGAGACAGGAGGATCACAGGTTCACTGCCAGCCTCCACTACTTAGTGAGGCCCTCCGCAACTTAGTGAGACACTGTTTCAAAATAAAGAATAAAAAAATAGGGCTGGGGGTGTAGCTTGGACGTAGAATGCCCCTGGGTTCAATCCTCAGTACCGCAATAAATAAATAAATGAATAAATAAATAAATAAATAAATAATAAAATAAGATCCAGCAGGGCGTGGTGGCGCATGCTTGTAATCCTAGTACTTGGGAGGCTGAGACAGCAGGATCGCAGGTTCGCTGCCAGCCTCAGCAACTTAGCGAGGCCCTCCGCAACTTGGTGAGACCCTGTTTCAAAATAAGAAGTAAAATAGGGCTGGGGTGTAGCTTGGAGGTAGAATGCCCCTGGGTCCAACCCCCAGCACCATAAATAAATAAATAAATAAATAAATAAATAAATAAAATAAAAACTAAGATCCATTTTCAGGAAAAGCCAAAATGCATTTGTCTCTGGCTTTCAAAGTTGTTCGCCCAAGGCATCTACACTGCCTTGCAGGCTCCTTCCCCTCACACTCACCAAGGTGCCGAGAGAGAGAAATGGAAGTGAGGGGCTCGGCCCTGTGCTGGGTTTAAACTCTCACAGAATTGCTGCCGCTACACACGAGGCATTTCTCTAAAAAAACAAGCCATGGGAGTGTGCTTGGACCACGTGTTTACAAATGAGAAGAAAGGCCTCTGCACGGAGACACAGCTTTACATAACAATTTTGCTTAAAAACAGCCACGTCGCAGGTCCACCTAAGTGTCATGAAGTAACAGCAACATGGGGCCTGTCTCCCTGTCTACGACGTGTGCATGCGCACACACAAGCACACGCAGGGTAAGAGCGTTGTGCCTAGCTTTTCCTTATCTAAGTTTGCTCACCTGAAAAAAACAGATTTCTAAAGCTTATAGTCTGAACCTCCCACCATTAGTTGATTAAGATAAGAATGCTCATGCTTAGCTTTGCCTTATCTAAGTTTGCTCTCCAGAAAAACAGATTTCTAAAGCTTATAGTCTGAACATCTTACAATTATCTTTTTGTGCATTATCTTTTATCTAGATCCAGGTCTAAATAAGCAGTGATGGCTAATTTTGGATTGAGGGATGCCTAGATAATTGGTAATCATGGTTCTGGCATGTCCGTGAGGGTGTTTCCAGAGAAGACTGGCTTTCCGGCCAGCAAACTGGGGAGGACTGTCCTGAATATGGGTGGCACCATCCAATGGGGAGGAGCTGATGGTACAAAAAGGTGGTGGAAGGGGCAGCTCGCCCTAGCTTCTCTGCCTCTTGGAGCGGGTGTGCTGCTCTGCTGCCAGCACCATGGATGTCGGGTTCAGGTTCATTAGTCTTTAAATGTGGACTTGCACTAGCGGCTCTCTTGGGCCTTGGGCCTCACACTAGGGCTGCACCACTGGCTTCTCTATTTCTTGTTCTGAAGCTTCTGGCTTCTTGGGCTGAGTGATTACTGGTTTTCCTGGCTCTCCAGCCCACAGACAGCCATTGTGGGACTTTTGTTTTTTTTTAAACTGGGGATTGAACACAGGGGCATTCTATCTCTGAGCTACACTCCCAGCTCTATTTTACTTTTTATTTTGAAACAGGGTTGCATTAAGTTGCTGAGGGTCTCACTAACCTGTGATCCTCTTGTCTCAGCCTCCCAAGTACTGGGATTACAGGCATGCACTGCCGCACCCAGCTCATCATGGGACTTTTCAGCCTCTGGGTGAGCTGATCTAATGAATCCCCTCATATATATCTTATTGGTTCTGTTTCTCTGGAGAACCCAGATGAATATATCACCTACGAGGTAGTCATAGGTAGGTAGCAGAGGAAGCCTCACAGATTTGAGAGTTCATCTGTGGATAACAAGAACCTACCACATTAAATCCTATCACCGTAAAATCACCGCTCTGTTAGTCAGAGTCATTGGCCTAGAAAGGTGACTGCAAAGTTTGGCACCTAGACTTTGAGACTGCTTAGGTTTTAGAATAATGCAGAGGTTGTTGGAGTGGACGAAGAACCCGTTGGGGGGGGATCTAAAGCTGATAGCAGGCCAGGCATGGTGGTGCACTCTTGTAATCCCCTTTGAGAGGCTGAGACAAGAGGATCATAGGTTCGCTGCCAGCCTCAGCTACTTAGTGAGGCCCTCCGCAACTTAGCAAGACCCTGTTTCAAAATAAAGAATAAAAAATAGGGCTGGGGGTGTAGCTCGGAGGTAGAATACCCCTGAGTTCCATCTCTAGTACCACAAAATAAATAAATAGATAGATAAATCTGATAGCAGATTTTCATCCTATCCTGAAATCTCAATGGAGACAGATAAAGTTAACTAAGCCGCCAGAAGACTGTAGCGGTGAATGATGTTTCTCCTCTCGAGAGCCTGAAATAACTGACTCCACTCACTTGTAAGGTGCAATGTTAAGTTTTTGCTGCCTTCACAAACTCACCCAGTACGTCTAATGTCTCAGTATCATGAAAGTGGCAGGATTTCCACCAGGCAAAGTTTGCTCGGGCCAGTGGTGTCCCAGGGAAATCTTCGCGCACCAAGATCTCAGTGCCTCAGCGTCTCATTCTCCTTTAACACTCCTTGACTCATTTGAGGGGTAAACCGGAGCCAAGCAAGTTCTAGCTTGTAAAAGGGATTGTGCAAAGGACAGTGCTACAGATCCAACTGCATCCTTTCTTTTTGCCACCTTCTTTCCTGCAGCACTTAGAGGTAATTTTCTGTTTCCCCTACGGGTCTTTACTGCTCCCCTGCCAAAACTGTCTTGCTTCTGTTACACTAAAATACCGGTGATGTTTTCCAAAGCCAGTAGCTCGCTGCCAGCAGACAACCCTCTACCCCACAGGCAGCTGTGTGGGAACGTAAGTCCAAGTGTTGCAAGCTGAAGGCGAAGGTGGAATTTGGCAAGTCCAACACCAGGCGCCTTGGAAGGCCAACCCTGCTCTTGCTGCTGGAGTTGGCCAGAAGGACGAAATATGTATGAACACTTTTGCCAAAGAGCAGAAACGGGAGCAAAAGGCAAGAGTGAGGTTGGCCCGATGGGAAACCATGATGGATTCTGGGACTCCTGCCACTCCGGTGAAGGTCGGTGTGCTGTCTTTGAATCCCCTCTCCCTTGCCCTGGCACGGGGGCTTTCACTGTGTTGGAATTCAAGATTGTTCACTGCAGGGCCACATTTTTGGGAGGTGGGGAGGACAGTTTGTAAGAATGTGTAAGTTCTCATTATTATTATTATTATTATTATTATTATTATTATTTGGAACTGGGGATTGAGCCCAGGGGCACTCTACCTCCGCTACACCCCTAGCCCTATTTTTTATTCTTTATTTTTAAACAGGGTCTCACTAAGTTGCAGAGGGCCTCACTAAGTAGCTGAGGCTGGCCACAAACCTGTGATCCTCCTGTCTCAGCCTCCCAAGTACTAGGATTACAAGCGTGCGCCACCACACTGGGATGTAAGTTCTTATGATTAAGGGCAAAAGTCTTGGAAAAATATCAGAACAGAAGACTATCTACACCCCTTACAGGGAGCCACCTGCAGCTGTGTTCTGCCCCGCAGTCTGAGGAATCTCACTGAAACAGAGGCTCACTCCCCAGCGACTCTCGAGGGCCGCACCACGTGGTCCTTGGAGTCACCTGACTTTGTTGAGTTTCAATTTGGTTTCCGTCTTCTAATTTAGGAAGAATGTCAGTGCTGGCATTAGAAAGGCAGAGATGGAGCAGGCAGGCGAATCCTGCTTTAAGCCTGTCAGATCGCCTCCAACCTTGAAATTACTAAAAGTTCAGACTAGGGCTTGGTCCTTCTCTTTTACCAAATGAGTCACTTTGGTTCCTCTAAGTGCTGAGTTCTGTGCAAGTGAAATACAAACAGGCCAGTTCTTCAGGAATAGACCATGACAGGGAAGGCGGATCCAGAGTCCCAGGTCCCCTGCCGTCATGGACTGACTCGTCGTCACACAGGGATCTTGTATTTAGGCAGAGACTGGGCGCTCACATCATGCCCCACCGGGTCACCTGCGCAGTCACAGTGTAGCCTTGCATCCAGGTACACCTGGTTTTAACAAAACAAGGCAACCTGGGGCAGATGTGCCTGCAGAGGACGGCAAAGCCAACAGAGAAGCACATGGTGGAGCACACGCTGTCGCCTTGTCCTCTGCCACACAGAGCAGATGCCACATCAGGGGATGGGGAATACTGCCACCTTGTCCTCCAGCCTGAGGAGAAGGCAGGCCTCCACAGCAGGAGGGATTTTGTGCGATACCTCTCAGTCCCGACTGAAGGAAATGTATAGAAAGCATATTTGGAAGTGAGCAAGCGTATTGCCTACAGAAGCCCTTAAGAATACAAAGCCAGACGGAGGAACACCCTGCCAGCCGCCGAATCGTGGAATTACTGATTCCCTTTCAAGAACATGGTCCTGAGTTTTCTCTAGCTCAAAATCATCATTTCTGTTTGGCCTGGCTGTGCCTCTCCTCTAGGTTTACACACTTTTGTACACACATAGGAACACATCTAGTTCAGTCTTTTACCCTACTCACCATCAGAAAAGCCCCTCTAAAGAGATGTCAGATTCCAGCCCTCTTTAAATAGCCAAAGGGAGGAGGCAGATGTCCCATATTTGTGCCAAACACTTAGACCTCCCAACAGTGTATAGATGAGTTGGCTCCTTGAGGCCACTCATGGCTTGTCCTTGACACTAGTAATCAGGCACTGCCTGCCTGGCTGTTCCGATGTTTTTAAGTCACTTTGGTTGCATGGTGAGGAAATGAAAAGGCCCCTCATTCCCTGGGACACCGGGAAGTTCCAGGGCTCTGGTATATACACGGCCAGTTCATGTGGAGGAAGCAGCCACACACGCTCCAGCCAAGGCCTTCCAGACCCCAAGCTGACCCTCTACCGCAGACCCCCCCCCAGAGCCTGGCCACACAGCACCGCTCCTTCGTGGGCAGGCTGGCTGAATTCCCTCCCGTGCTCTGAGCCCTCACTGCCCCTCGCGTGGGGAGTCCAGCTCAGTCTGGTTGGCTTCCAGTTGAGTTTCAGCAGTTACGCAAATCAGGTTTCTGACTGTGTCTGAAATTCCAGTGCATACAGGAACAGCAGGTTGCTTAATCTCCAAATTCAGAGCCAACCCCTTTGCTAAACACAGACTGGCTCCCATGGCTGATTAAAGGTCCCAACCCTCCCAGGCCTGACAACTGGGCTCCTCAAGTGTACGCGCGCCATCTTGTTCTCCAGGCTCAACCGCCCATGAGGCGCCATGCTGTTCATACTTTCCTCCTTCCTCACTTGTTTTCATCTGTCACGCTACGCCCCTCCCTCATACTTCTCTAGTGACAGCATCTGATTTCCAAATACAGGAGGATAGATGGCAGAAATGTCCTGAAGGAAAAAACAAATGTAACCTCGGCCATTTTTATTTTCCTTCTCAAACTATAATCCCCTTTCCTGTATTTCTGCAATGGACAATGAGCTACTTACAGAAGTCAGCTCTACATCCAGGCCTGCACTTTTGACGCAGGTTAAACATGAGCAAGGTCAGTAGACTTTCCTCTTCCCTTATTGGAAATGACATTAACAATGAAATACTGTCCTAGGCAGAGAACTGTATGTTCAGGGGTAAGGTTGGAGGCCCTACAGTAAGCTCTCTTAGAGAGCCATAAAGAAACATTGTTCTAACTATGAGAAATGATATTCAGTTAACTCTTTTTTTTTTTTTTTTTACTACAGAAAATATCTTTTTTTCAAAGTGGCAATACCAAACACCACAGTTTCTGGAAGTCTGGCCAGCATTCAGTCCACAAAAGAAGAGGAAGAAGGCAGTACTTGGTTTTTGTGTAATGTTAGCAGAGTTTGGGTCTCCACTGGGTTCCTTCAGCAGGGCACACAGTCAACACATGCTGGTGTCGTGTGGGTTCATGAACCAGGGGAGAAGGCGGAACAGCGCATACTTCATCTGATACTTCTTCACCACAGTTTGTATCCTGCAAAAGCATCTTCAACTTTCCGACTCCTGAATCACTTCTGAAGGCCACCAGCGCCATTTAATACAGAGAAACTAAAGCCAGTTTCCCAAACCAAAGCCTGTTCAAACTGTTGGTGACTTCAGGAGCTGTATAGACAACTACTCCTGAACCGTATTAAAAATCGAGGGAGTCAGACATGGTGGCCTGTAATATAGTACTTGGGAAGCTGAGACAGGAGGATTGCAGGATCGAGGCCAGCCTCAGCAGCTTAGCAAGACCTTTAGGAACTTAGTGAGACCCTGTTTCAAAATAAAGAATAGGGCTGGAGGTGTAGCTCTGAGGTAAGATGCCTCTGAGTTCAACCTCTAGTACCAAAAAAAGACAAAAAAAAAAAAAGAAGAAGAAAAAAAATCAAGGGGTTCTTAGTACTTGGGAGGCTAAGACAAGAGGATTGCAGGTTTGAGGCCAGCACATGGTAACTTAGTGAGACTCTGTTTCAAAATAAAAAGGGCTGGAAGTGTAGCTCCCAGGTAGAATGCCACAGTAAACACATACACACACACACACACCCAAGGGGTTGGTAGGTAAACATTTTTTCTAAAGGGTCAGAGAGTCAATGATGTAGGCTCTATGGGCCATATATGCCTCTGTCTTAATTCTTCTTTGTTTCTTCAGCCCTCTGAAAGGTAAAACATATCCTTAGCTCCCAGGCCATACAAAGCAGTCCAGGGCAGGCTGGATTTGGCCCCTGGGTCATAGTTTGCTGACCTCTGCCTGCTTCCAGAGTGGACTGTGAGAAGGAGCCCGTCTTCCAGCTCAGCTTAATTCACTGCAGATGGCACCTGGGACAGATCAATCTGAAGGACGAGAGACAAAGGGGACCCACCCAGCAGGTGGACAGTAGGCAAAAAAGAGCGAGCATAGGACCGTAGGGGTTTGGGGTGGAGGTTTCCTAAAAAACCATGAGAGGTGCTGTTCTCCTGTCCATAGTAGTCTAGCTATGGAATGCTTAGAAATCCTACAGAGAAAAGGAGAGCCAGAGCTGGGCGCAGCGGTGCACATCTGTAATCCCAGTACTTGGGAGCTGAGACAGGAGGATTGCAGGTTCGAGACCAGCCTCAGCAATTTAGCAAGACCCTCAGCAACTTAGCAAGACCCTGTTTCAAAATAATAAAACTAAAATAGGGCTGAGCGTATAATAGCTCTGAGGTAGAATGTGCCTGGGTTCCATCCCCAGTACCAAAAAGAAAAAAAATATAGTAATAAGGTATGGGTTCGCCTTGACTAAGCACAGCCAGCCCTCCTGGCCTGAAATGCAAAGCCACAACACTTGGCCGCCACAGGATAAGGACATAGCTGGCCAGTCTGCCTTCTCCGTCGCACACAGCCTGTACTAATAGGGCCTCTTTAAAGCTGGAACCAAAGATCTCGGGCATCCAGGACCCCGTGTTCCACCGAAACAAAGTTCTCTATCTGCTTCTGACGTTCTGCCTCACGTGGACCACACACACCGTTTCCAACCTGCCCCGTGTTGGCTTGGTGCCAGACACTCTGCCCACTTCAGCAGAGGGGAAGACGTGTCAGACTGCCCCAGTGCCCGTGAGAAGCAAGGCCTGGAGATAGTTCAAACCCTGGGCTGAGCCGGTCTTTGGTCTGCTTCTCGTATCACAAGCCCACGGCATGATGACAGAAAGCAGGCTGGAGCCTCGCTCTGATCACAGGAGCCACAAACCAGCTTCTAAATGTTCCTCCTGTGTGGCTGCAACCCACCATCCTCCCAGACTACCCTCTATTCCTGAGCGTGATTATGACACGGTGACAGTGTCTAACCCTCTTTGCTCTCCCTACTCTGTGACAAACATTGAGGCTCCACGCTGCACTTTCTCGCTACTTTCCAAGTCCCTGCCTTAGGAGCTGGGCAGAGGCTGCTGCATTAATGGAGAAAACATTAGTGCGTCCGGGCTTCACTCTGGATCCCAGTCAATTTCTAGATATTTCACAGCTGTTAGACATCCACCTCCTTTCTTACTAATGCCAGCAAAAATTAGCGAGCACCTCACTGGCTCTGAAATATGAAAATGTAGCTAC
The DNA here is from genome assembly GCA_004027185.1 of Glis glis. Taxonomy (NCBI): domain Eukaryota; kingdom Metazoa; phylum Chordata; class Mammalia; order Rodentia; family Gliridae; genus Glis; species Glis glis. The sequence goes on along the minus strand of PVJS01011952.1, from coordinate 24,106 downwards.
GATCCAGTCTGAAAATCAATTTCTAGTCAACTCTCTTCCAAGTATTTGTTCTAAAAGAGTACCTGCAGTTCATTAATCATCTGCCAATTTAAAAAAAATGCTTTTAACTTAAATGCTATATGGTTTTATGTGATTGTCTTTTTTAAACCACAACCCTCAGAATAAAACTGTCCCTTGGTTATTAAATTAGTAACTAAGAAAATCTCTTGCTTGGGCAGTTATCAGCACTATGCAGGCTACATCTATGTCTTATGTCAATATTATCTGCTCATCTCTCATATACTTTTTTAAAAAAAATTAATCTTCAAGAGACAAAAGTTGTGTTTAGAGAGAAAAGATGATCAATTTCGCCGCCCAGGTCTCTCCTACCTGCTTCATGGGCTGAGAAGGTGACCGAGCTCCACGGGCCTCCAACAGCCACCTGCGTAGGACACACTCCAAAGTTTGTTGTGCTTTTGTTTCCTTTCTCCATTCAGTTCCTTGAAGTTGTGGGTTATTAACCATCAACAAAAATGTGAGCCATGCCGGTGCGTGCTCCGACTTCCTGCCAGCGCCCCATGCTATGCTGAGCTTAGGAACAGAGCCTCTCTCCTCCCGCCTCACCTCCCGAGCGCCAGGGCCCCACCCACCCTCAGCTCGCAGATCATTTTTCATTTATGAGTGCATCCAGCTAAACTGTGTCTGTATGAGAATGAGCCAGCCCTTGCTCTGCCAGCATGCTGCTGGAGCTGGGCTGCTTAAAACAGCTTTGATTTCTCTGGGAGCCCAGGGAGGAGGAGACCCCAGCAGAAGTCATTCAGGACTTTCGCCTACAGGTATCTGCAGCTCAGTTCCTCCATGCACAAAGGACACCTCTCTTGGTGAGGGAATTGCAACAGCTTCATTACACAGGTACAGACCACAAAGTGGACTGAAGATTTCAGGCCAAAAATATATCAGATTGTGTATTTCACATACACTAAAAAGATGAAGCCAGGAGGACCAATCAAGAAATGTCCTACCCAACGACCAAATGTTTCACAATGAATGAAAAATATTTTGCACTTATTGAAGGGCCAGGGATTTTTTTCCCCATTGCATTCAAGTAGGTATAAAAACAGAGAGCTTGGGTTATTTTGTAATGAAATTCATTAGTAAATAAGAGCGACTTGTCCTCGTGACACTACATCCACAGTTTTTCTATTCCAACGAAGCTCTATCTTCCACCACAGACCACTACTAGCAAAAACAGATGATCTGTCAACCCATGAGAACACTTAATCCTACTAGAACGTCAACAACTACCAAGACGATTTGGTTTCTGTAAGACTTTATCAGGAAATACGATTTAAAAAAATAGTTCCAGCACACATATGGTGTGGTTTCTGCTATAGTGAGAGTTGCCTTATTCTGTAGCTGAAGCAAAAGAGGTCTTTCATGATGATACAAGAGAGAAAGCTTCACAAGATCCAACAGCTTTTGCAGTAGGTATGAAATGTGCATGAACGACTCAACGGGAATGACATATTGTCATTATAATACTGACAGAAGCCCTTATCGGCTACACTTGTGAGAGACAAAAGAGGCGCCAACACCTTCTTATTATTGGAGCTATTCTCAGGGCAAGCTTCCAGAGAGCTCAGGACTAGTACACATCAGGATTTCTGCTGTTTAAAATCCATTCATTTATTTAAAAGTTTTATCCAATACAGATTTTCTCCCTGGGAATTCCATGTTGTCATAACCTAGTTCCAATCACCCTGAAGTTCTTTAATTTTCAAAATCGTTTTTTAATTTTTGGTATATTAAAAACTGATAGTTTAGTACCTGAACTTAAGTCTTTCTTATTTGTTTTTATTCTATTATATTTTATTTTTTATTTTATTTTTGTGGTACTGGGGACTGAATCCAGGGGCATTCTATGTCTGAGCTACACGCCCAGCCCTTTTTATTTTTTGTTTTGAAACAGGGTCTCGCTTGGTTGCTGGGATCCTTGCTACACAGCTGAGGCTGTCCTGAAACCTGTGATCCTCCTGTCTCAGCCTCCTAAGTACTGGGATTACAGGCATGCACCACCATGCCTGGCTTGTTTGTTATTAGATGGTTAAAATGCCTCCTAAAAAGAAACTGCTATACATTTTCACACATGCTTCAAATTACCTTAATGCCCTAATAAAACATCTTTGGAAAAAAACACCCAGGTGATTTACTTCTTACAGAGGAGACAGGGATGACTCTAAGTCATGAGCATGTATAGTGTTTCACTGGTGGGACAGAAGAACGGACAAGATGAGCGTCTGGACTCCAAAGCCAAGCAGGGAATCCCAGACCAATTTGAATTTCCGTGCAGTCCAGAGGCTGGAAAGCTGATAGTTTCTAGTTCAGGAGAGAGTGGACTCATGCTCTGAGTTTAAGCTAAAGAAAAGGAAGTCTGCTTTTTAATTAGTTAATTAATTAAAAAATATTTTTTTGAAGAAGTGGAGGAGCTAGGCACAGTGGTGCATGCCCACAATACCAGTATTTGGGAGGCTGAGACAGGAAGATCACAGGTTTGAGGCCAGCCTTAGCAATTTAGCGAGACTTTTAGCAACCTAGCGAGACCCTGTTTCAAACTAAAAAATAAAATAGGGCTGGGGTGTAGCTCAGAGGTAGAATGCTCCTGGGCTCAATCCCCAGTTCCAAAAGAAGAATAGGAGGAGTAGGAGAAAGAGGAGGAGGAGGAGGAGAAAGAGGAGGAGGAGGAGGAGAAAGAGGAGGAGGAGGAGGAGGAGAAGGAAAAGGAGGAGAAAGAGGAGGAAGAGGAGGAGAAGAAGGAGGAGGACGAGAAGGGGTTAAAGTTTTCTTGGCCCATGACCAAACTACAGTCCTCATGGGGTAAAATCTGCCTATAGAATATTCTCTTCAGCATGAGTGTGACATCTGCCAAAACCTATGGTAAAACCAGTTATTCCACTTCTCTGTCCCATTATCTCAACAAAGGGTGGATCATATAGAACATGAAGTTTTGCTTTAAGAGGGAGTGCTGCTGTGTTTACTCACAACACTAGCTGCGCAGCACGTGCTGGACTGCAGTACATACACGGGCATCTCACCACCCCACGTATCTGGGGAGACGTTTCTGGCCAGCTGTCCATGGTAGCAGCCTGGGTTCTGCCTTCTGCTCACCCACATTGGTTCCTGGGCTCAGGAGACCACTGGGCGCTCACCTCTATGACCTGGGACGGATCCTAAAGGTCACTTAGTTCTACCTTCTCATTACGTGCATGTGGAAACAAGGAAACTTGCCAAGGTCACAGGACACATTAGTGGAAGTACTGAGGTCTGAACATGGCTCTTCCTGATTCAAATTCTAACACAGTGCCAGGTGGTCAAGATGTGGATCTTTGTAGCCAATAACTACAGGCAGGGGCTCAGCTGCTCACATAGCTCGGCCTAGGGATATGCCTGAGATCTCCCGTGAGTGAAAACAGAGCAGTAAGAAGGGGAGCATGAGAAGGGCAGGTAGCTAGCAAGAGATTCCAGTAATCCCCAGCATAGCAGGGGATCGACGAAACCACAAAAACCAATGGACACTCCTGGGTGTATACACAAAAGAACTGAGAGCAGGGACATAAGCAGATATTTGCACACCCATGTTCATAGCAACACTATTCACAATAGCCACAAGCTAGAAGTAACCCAGGTGTCCATTGCTGGATGAATGGATAAATAAGATGCGATTATACACACAGCGGAATATTACTCAGCTGTAAAAAGGAAGGAAATTCTTATGTGTGCTACAGCATGGATGAACCATGAAAAGACATTATGCTAAGTGCAACATGCCAGTCACAAAAGAACAAATGCTGTATGTCCCTACTCATAGTAGTCAATACTTAGTAGTCAAACTCATAGAGACAGCAAGTAGAATGGTGGTTGTGAAGAGCTGGGTGGGGAGAGGAGGAATGAGGAGTTACTGTTTAACGGATATAGGGTTTCAGTTTTGAAAAAAGAAAAAAATTTCTGGAGATGGATGGGGGTGATGGCTGCCGAACAACGTGAACGACTTGACACCACAAAACTATACTTAAAGACGGCTGAGCTGGTCTAGTATACTTTCCCTTTGGCCAGTTCTATTGCTGTCATGCTTCTTATGATCGAAGTCACAAAATGAAAAGTCTATCACATGCCATAAAACAGAACTCCCCCAAACAAACAGAACTCCCCCATCACCTTGAAAACAACAGAGGCACCGAGGTTGCCCTCCCCCTTTTCCCCATCCCCCACCAAATGAAATTCACAGAAAATTCTGAAAGCGAACAAGCTGCTGGGTTTGCTTTCCAGCTCCACGATGGGAGATGATAATGCTGATGCTGATGGGGAACACCCTGCAGATTGTGCAAGTGGGGAGAGCCCTGACCTGCACATTTGGAAGAGCAGCTCCCTCCCTACGCCTGCTGTACTGCAGAGTTCCCTGCCCCACTCTGGGGGACATGCTGATGTCACCATGCAATTTTGGTCTTTAATTATATACAGATCTGTTTCTTAGCTTTTGAATCTGTGCAATTAGGCCATATTGCCTCTGGAGGACAGAGCTGCCCACCACCAGCTCTCCTCAGCCTCCTTCCTCCTGCCAGGCCAGACAGGGACAAGGAGGGAACCCAGCTTCTCCCCCCACCTCCCTCTCTCATTCTCTGGGTTATCCCCTCTACTTCCATAGCTACGACAACCAACTAAGGGCCACGAGCCCTTAATCCCCATCTCTCTTCTGAGCAACATGCCCAGGTCTCTGCCTGCCCCCTGCCCAGCTCTAGCTGGATGTCCTGCAGGCACCTCAAACCCAGCACGCCTTAAAATAAAACCTATAATGTTCTCCCTCAAACAAGTTCCTCCTCCTATATTTTGCCTTCCAATTAATGCTAATCCCCAGTCACCCAGGCACAAATGAGTCACCCTTGACTCCTCTCTCCCCTACACACTTGATGGTTATGTCCTGTCAACTCAACATGCAAAATCTCTTGCACATGTCCCCTCCCCTGGGTCAGCACACATAACGGCCTTGATCCGATGGAAAATACATGAGATCTGTTTGAAATGGTCTACTAGTGACTCCTTGCAAAAAAGTCTAAACACCTTTGTATGGTTATCTTGATCTAGAGCAATGCTTGGACCAGGAAACCTACTCCACACTGTGGCCAATGCTCTTCTGCCTGTGCGTGAGCTCACACATTCCAGCGACTCTAGGGAAGCACGACCACTGCACTAGGCTCCCACCCAGTGATGTGATCCTGCAGGACACAGTTGCAATGTCTGCAGCCATTTTAGTTGTCACAACTGGGATGGGTGGCAGCGGGGGTGCTGCTGGCATCTAGTGGTAAGAGGCCAGAGATGGTGCTAAACACCTCACCCTGCACAAGACAGACCCTCCCAACAAAGAGTCATCTACAGCAGGCCCCCTACGGGCTCTTAGAATGCTGCAATATATGGTACTTACCATTCCGGTGATTGCTGCCCACTCTAGGGGCCGCAAGCATAGATGCCGGCAGAATGCAGGGAATTAAATGAATGAGAAAGAAGCAGGTTGGGTAAAAGCAACAGGGGACGTTGGGGACTGGAGTCAGCATGTCTGTCCCAAAGCATTCCATTTCAAAACTCCAGAAACACCGGGCTGAACGGTGCACATGTGGCCAGGTCTGCAGGTTCCGTGAGGCTCGTGGGCGAAGGCGGGGGACTGCCTTCCTCTCCCGCACTTGCTTTATTGGGAGTGCTGGATCAAGACTTAGTGAAAAGTTCCCTCTTTTATTTCCCTTCAGAGCCCAGCACACTCCTAAATTCTAGTAAATAAATGGGAAAAAAGGATAGAGCCCTCTTCACCTCAGATCCTTAATAGTTTTGCTGTCCTTTTGGATTTGTTTCTTGGGGGCTCTTGGTCATTTTTCTAGTGTTCTTAATCTAGTTTTTCTAAAAATACAGTCTATGAAATATCATTTTGGGGAGATGCTCTAGGGAAGAAGGACTGAATCCATGGCTGAATAAGTTTAAGAAGTGTTGCTTACTAGTTCTTCCTTTAACTGCTGCATCCAAGTTTTATTTGATCAAATGGTTCCCACCCCTCCTTTCTATGGTATAATTTATTGATCTTCATGGAACAAGCATTTTGAGGACTTTGCAAAATACTCTTAAGCATTCTCTTCAGCCGTTTGATTTGTTCTCCCTTGGTATAAAACATTCTTTATTTTTTTCGGGGGATGCTAGGGATTGAACCCAAGGGCATTCTACCTCTGAGCTATACTCCCAGCCCTATTTTATTTTTTATTTTGAAACAGGGTCTTGCTAAGTTGCTGAGGCTGACTTTAAGCCTGCGATCCTCCTGTCTCAGCCTCCCAAGTACTGGGATTACAGATGTATACCACCACACCCAGCTATATGGGGCATTCTGGTTGAAATTTCCATCTACGTGCAGAAAAATCTCAGCTCCTCCCTCTCTCCAAGTCAGTCCTCATCCCTCAGGCAGAGACTGGTTCCTTGCTCACCTGTCCTCCTCCTCCTCCTCCTCCTCCTCCTCCTCTCCTCTTGTGATATGTTGAAACTGCCCGGTTTTCCTCAGGAAAGAGCCTCCTGGGTAAAGGCAGAGAGAGGGGACGAGGGCCACTCAGGGCAAAGGGCATGTAACTGAATAGGAAGTACACATCAGGGTGCCCCCAGGTCCTGGGTACTGGACAAAGGTGTATGCTTAGGGCCACTGGTCACCTCTGGCCAACTTTTCATAATCAAGGCCCATTAATGAGGATTAGGTCAGTCCATTAGAAAAGATAAGCAATAAGCTTTCAGAAATAGATGGCGAAAAGGACCAATCGGAGCAGACAGTTCATAGGTCCTACAATATCAAACATGTACTGACAGCATTCCACCAGAGAGAGCTGGCCCAGCCCGGCCCGTAGGACACCTGCGCCTCCTCAGCCCCTGGAAACCCACCAACCTGCCACCTCAGTCCCCACCTCCCAGCCTGGCTTGTCAGTCCCGTCAATCCTTTGGATTGGGGTACTTTCTTTCTTCATTGATATGGATAGTTTTGGTTTTAGACACTAAATCCAGCCCTACCAAGATTTGCACTTACTCTCAGAAATCCTGCCACAGACAGGATTTCTGATGGCCCCCAGGGACAGGCTCCGAGGGTGGGTGACAACTCACATGCAGCTGCGCAGGGGGAACAAGCACCTTCTTGAGCCAATTTTGCCAGCCACCATCAGCTCGGGGATTCTCTCCAGTGCCTCTCGAGGCCCCAAGAACTCTAAGAAGTCCAGTTTGTGATCATTCCTATAGACATTCGTTCCTTCAAAGCTTTGATACGTGATCTCATTGGTGTCTCTGAGATGGGCACTGTCTCCAGACCAGAATCAGATAAACGTTTGATAAGGGTCTTCTCTAAGCACATGCGCTGTGCAGACCTGCAGGGCAGGCAAGACACGACCCACAGGAAAAGCCTCTCACCACTACAGGCCAGTGCATGTGAAACGTGACAGGATAAAGGCAGGGGAGTGCCAGGATTGCCAGGGCTGTAGGAAACAGGAGTGACTTTGGAAGAAGTGGGTCTTAAAGAAAACCTTAAAGGTTGGTTCTCGGTTTTGACTTGTCTGCAGCTCCAAGCGCCCTTCACAGACAAAAGGACAGCAGGTGACTCCTTCAGTTGTTGCACCTGGGGACAATCGTGTTCTAGCTATGGCTCCTGACCTGGCACCACGCTGCAGGGAGCAGATCGTGCAGGTGGCAGCTTGCGGCCCACCAGCTGCTGCCCGTGCTCCTTGAGGCATAGATCCGGATGAGTCTGACAAAGGCTGCAGTCACGAGTCCACTAAGACTGCACACCAGGACACCAACCCTAGGGGGCCGTTTGCAAACTCCAATGCTTTCCACTTTGTTTTTACTACAGTGATAGTGTCTAACAGTGACAGTGCTACCATCCATTCACTATTCAGAAACTTAAGGGGAGGTAGATGTTTATCCCACAATGACTCCTCCCAATGTGGTGCATCTTTGTGTGTGTGTGTGTGTGTGTGTGTGTGTGTGTGGTACTGGGGACTGAATCCAGGGGCATTCTACCTCTGGGCTATACCCTCAGTCCTTTTTATTTTGAAACAGGTTCTAAGTTGCTGAGGGTCTCACTAAGTCATTGAGGCTGGCTTTGAACCTGTGATCCTCCTGTCTCAGCTTCCCAAGTACTGGGATTACAGGCATGTGCCACCATGCCCAGCTGTGTGGGATGTTTGAACACACACACATCGTGAAACACCAGGCAGGTGTGTGTGGAAGTGGTGGAGGGCAGGCACTGATGTTGTGCTCCTTTGGGCACCGACACAGAGCACCCCTCAACAAAGACTGCGCCATTGTGACCTGGCGCACGCGCATTTTAGATGGGCTTATGACGCATCTGTGAACTGGAAAGGGGATTTTTTTCACAGTAGTTTCTGTGGCTTGTCTACCTCTTCCCTCCCTGTCTCCTCCTTGCTCTTCCATAGTCCAGTGCTCGGTTGCTGTGGTGCTGGGTTCTCAACCTTTACTGTATCCAGTCTGTAGTTTCCAGATCTCCAAATAATTCAGCGCTCTCAGCTTTCCAAGTTTGCATTATGATTAAAAATTATTAGAGCCTTTTCTAACTCGAGCGAGGAAGGGTGGAGTAACGTTCTTGGAGGAAGAAATCTATCAGAAACCACATTACGCTCCGTGACATGTTTGGGCTCAGAGCTGTACTTTCAAGGTATTTCTCATCTTTACCACGAAGAATCTTCTCTTGGAATCACGTATGGTTCTGTGACCTTAGCAACTTGACTCGCAAAACTGCAGCGTTCAGAATTCTGGGCGAGGAAGTCGGGTTCTTATATATGGAAGTTTTTACTCTGGGCCTCCAAACAATCAGTTATTTGTTTCCCCGTCTTTATTTTTCCCACAAGAATTTCTTTAAATAATTGGAGGAGATTTCCCGTGGGAATCAGGCAGTAGTGACTTCCAGGTCTTAAACTCTAAAATGGTTTAAAAACAAAAGACATAACAATGTGCCTGGCTGGCCTGTAACAATGTGAATTCTGGCAGTAAGAAAGGCAGCGGAGGTGAGAAACTTCTAGTACTTTGAGGAGAGTGGGTAGTGGGTAAAGCCTCTGGGGTTTGCAGTTAACTAGGAACGTGTGGCGCTCCTGGCAGGTCGTCAATTGGAACAAGTAAGACTCTCTGGTGGGGGGTGGGTGTTGATATGAGATAGGCTATTCAGGTGTGGGAAAAGAAGATACATAGGAAACCCAGTACTTGGGAGATTGACAGGAGGATCACAGGTTCGAGGCCAGTCTCAGCAACTTAGTGAGACCCTGTTTCAAAA